>QGDG01000031.1:279974-346269 GCA_003268315.1 Stemphylium lycopersici
ATGTTGGCTCTGCTACTGATTCTGGCGCCGGCTCCGCTGTCGGCTCTGGTGTTGGATCTGGTGCTGCCTCAGCTGCCGCTTCTGGTGCCGCTTCTGGTGCCGCCTCAGGTGCTGCCTCAGGCTCCGGCGCACTTGGCTCTTTTACCTCTTCACTGGAAGGCTCTACAGCATCCGCCAAAGGCTCTGGTGCAGATGCTTCACCTTCAGGAGTGGCTTCAGCAGCCGGCTCAGCTGGTGGAGCGGCTTCTGTAGCGGCTGGTTCGGCCTCCGCTGGCTCTGAAGCCTCAGCGGCAGGTTCAGGCTCACTGGCTTCTGGTGCAGGGGCAGCAGGTTCTTCCTGCTGTGGCGGCTCTTCTGCTGGGGTCTCACTGGCATCAGCGGGAGTACCTGCTGGTGCTGGTTCGCCTTCCGGAGCCGGCTCTTCTGGAGCGGCAGGCGCATCTTCCGCGGGGGGTGTACTCTCTGCCTCCTCTTCCTTGTTCTCCTGGACCTCCGCTGTATCCTCGTCGACTGCCTCTGCCGCAATTTCGACGGGCGCTTCGTTCGTCGGTGGAGAGCGCCGTAGTAGTATGGGTTCGCTCGCAAGTGATTCGGCAACGTCTTCGGGGGTCTCTTCGAAGATGACAGTCTCTGAGATGGTTGATGTGGGTGCTTTGGTCTCGGCAATGGCCCCAGATTCGCTTGATGGTGGACTGCCAGCTTTACTGCCATTCCTGCTTCTTGATCTGTCATCCTTGCTGAGTTTCGGCTTCTCTGACGAACCCGAGAGGATTGAACTTCTTCTCCGCCTCCTGACGTAACCCTCTGGGGTGGTGATTTTAAGCTTCTCCTCTTTCGGCGGCGATGGTGGTGTCGATGATGACTTCTTCAGACGAACAAACGCGGTGGCTTTGACTCTGCTAAACCCGATCGGCTTCTTCTTCTTTCCTTCCTCTGTGGCATCTGGGTCTTTGGTGTCAGATGCAAAATGGACAAACTTCATTGTTGGGGATTTCGGGGGCGCTTGAGCGGCCTGCTCGGACTCACCACTCTTCTCACTCTCTACTACTACTGGCACTGGCACTGGCACTGTGTCCGCTGGTGGCGATGGTGGTGCTGGTGGAGGCGGCGATGGCGTTTGAACACTTGGGCTCGCTCCAGCATCTCCGCCCTGACCTGATCCTGGGGGCTCATCTTTGACATCCTTGGTAGTAGCCTCCTCTGGTGTGGCAGGAGGTGCCGGATCCGAGGCTTCTGGCGCACCTGGGGCACCTCCTGTATCTACGGTTGTCAATTGGCCATGCTATTCATACCGTCTTCCAAGCATACCTGCTTGATCGTCTTGATCATCTTCGCTACTCTCATCGTCGATTGCTTGTTCAACATCAGGATGAGAGAATGTTGCAGGCGGAGGCGGTGGTATTCGGCGGAGAAGGGGCAGCGGTGGTTGTGGTGCAGTCGGTGCAGCATAGAAATTCTGCCCGTTGTTTATCGCAGGGCTGCCGTATGGATTCGACCATGGCGATATCGAGACATTGGTGAATTGACGCATGGTGGGTCAGACAAACACAGTGTGGTGTTTCGAGATCCAAAATAAATCGATAAGTTGTGCTACATGCTATATCTGACGTTTCCTTCGCTCCATTGCTGAGAATAACAAACGACAGATACGCAATGGCAAGATACAACGTGGGGTGTGAAGGTTGAATGCGGAGAGACGAATAAGAGATGGGTTAGTCTAGACGATGCACGGGTGATGGATGTGCCATGTGCGTGGCTTCAATCGGCCAAAGCTGGAACGGAGCACTGCAATCAGACAAAAGAGACTTGCAGGCCAGCTGTCACAAGACTTGATGCGAGATATCGTAAGGAGAAGCCTCGCGCGTTGTGGGCGCAATGGTTCGGTAAGGCTCAGGATAACATCCCCGATCGCTCCCGCAGGCCTCATGTTGGTAAAGCGAGGGCAGCCTGTAGGTCTCATTGGGCCACGTAGGAAAACATAGTTCGTCCAAAGTGCGAAGATTGGGAGTCCGGGAGGTGGGCTCGCGCATCGCCAGTCCTTCAATCATTGGCCCGATGGTGTTCTAGCTGCAGCATGTGTCGCCAACGTGGAGCGCGGTGCAGCGTTGGGGGTAACCTTCCAACGGCCAAAATCGCGGCCACCGGAAGGTTTGTGTGCGTGGGAATTGCGGCAAAACGTCAATTAGCAAGGTGCGCCCGTGTAGAAGCCCTGCCGACTAACGACCCGAAACGGTTGGCGATGCAGGGGCATGCTGTGGAGAGTCACGGCTTCGATCGAGAGAGTGAGAGTGTTGATGAGGCCGAGTGACGTGGCGTTGGGCCGGGGAGCAGGGAGGCGCCACTAAGCGACTGATTCAGGTCGAGCCGACCCGAGCTTCTTTGTGTTCGACCGTCTTCTCTGCGACGTGGGACAATGAGAAGAGCAGACCACCCTCTGACCCACCCTCGAAGACCCTGTGTACAGCGAAGCAATCGAATTGCGGTCAATTGAGCACCGTCGCGTGCCATGGACCTAGTCGCAGCTCCAGGCGTCTGGATCGCGATGGTTTGCCCATCTCTCCTCGCCGCGTCCAGTCTGCTACCGGGTATAGAAATGACGTGCATCTCGTCATCGGTTGTAAGGGATTATGCAGCGGCTATCGAGGTTGTAGAAAAGAGGAGAAGGGTAGGGGACAGTACCCAATGCAGTGGGCGAATCTCATGCCGGTACGTGTTCGCAGCTTGTTGCTCCGTATTGTAATCAGCAGAGATTGGGAGGCAATATGCGATGGGCGAGCAAGGGCCTGTAGTAAGCACAATACTGTACGTGTAGCTAGTCAAAACGGGTAAGGTAAGCACATGCGATAATGCGCCCTTGTCACGTGTGTCTTTCCACATGCCCGGGTGAGGGCGTAGATGGGCTGGGCAAGCAGCATAGGCCGGCCTTTCGTTTATTGTAATTAGTGTCAGAAATGATACATTGGAAAATCAGCACGAGCCGATTCTCTGATACGAGAACATAGCATTGTATCGATTCACAAAAAACTCATGCTATGTTTCTCTCAACACATCCGCTCAGCTATACAGTCGTTTTCTTCTGTACCGATCCTCCACGATCGTCGACCCTTTCCTTCTCTACTTTTCCTGCAGTCTCACGATCTATCATGATCGCGGCCCATTCTCGATTTACCCTCACATCTACTTTGCAGCGACTGCACTTCCTGCTCCGCTTATGCTGCTTCCCGTCATCCTGCCTGAGTGTAACATACACTGCGTGATCCCAAGGCTTGCAGTTGAATGTAACCCAAGTGAAAATATCCATTGTCGGCGGTGACGTGGCTGAAGTTGAAGTGAGTGTAATAGCTGGTCTTGGTCGTTGGGCATCGTCTTTCTGCAGTGTAATCGTGGTATATGTTTCCTTTTTAGAGTCTCCATCCCCACCTTCGGAACACGTCTCACATGGTCTTCGGGCGCTGAGCGTTTGGTGCTCTTTGATTGATTGCATCCAGTTTGACTCATGTTCTTCAGCAACCTCAAGCAACTTGGAGGCGCTGAGGGTGGGTAGATACCATGATTTGCCGGTATTGTTTGGTCTGGCCAGACGTTGTTGCTTCCAAAATGATGACGAGCAGATTGAACAGTGCGCATGATCTTTTTCTGCAGGATAGGCACATGCCCAGCATAGGGTTGCAGTGTGTTTCATGATTTTGGGTATTCGCGTTGACTTGAACTGGCTGTAAAATGTGTGAAGGTATGACGCAGTTTGAGGCTGGAATGTAGGAATGGAGCAGAAAAATCGGTATATATATATGTGTGTGTCCTGACCCTATTACATATCAACAACGGTCGAGTTGATTTCCTTCCACCAACTCAAGCTCTATGATTCGGTGCTGTGATGATGCAAACCATGGTTGACGTAGTCGACGGCCGAATGATTCCTAGACATTCAGCCTGTAGTTTCAATGGCGATGTAATACGCGTTAGGATAAAGAAGACGTTGATCCATCTTTTTCCCAGATTTGTAGATGCTAAATGTGTCCTAGAATGTACGCAGCCTGCTTTGTTGTCACACCCACCGTCGCTGCTTCCTTGACCGCGCTCACTACGCGCTATCACCTGACCATGCTACCCATTTCGATGATGACTGGAAGCTACTTGCTTTGACAAGTTTCTCAGCCCTCACCTCTAGCTCTTCTCTTCTCCTCTCACTTCTTTGGTCATACCAGTGTTAACTTGCAGCTCCAGCGGACTGGGCTCTTCACATGGTAGCCGCCGCCGCCCTCAAGTCTCCTTCTTCAAATGGCGATGCAGCCTCTGCATACGGTACGCCCGATGCCGCTCACCTGGACATACCTGATATATTGAACTGGCACGAGGCTCACGACGAGTACGAATGGCCCGCCTTCACCAAATTAGGCTTCGACTTCACGCAAGCTAGGCGTCCAGATCAGTGAGACGGAATCCTGATACTCACATACCAGTGCGCTACGGTGGATGATAATCTTGGTGAGGACTTGTACATGGTCATACATATCTTCGTGGATCTAAATGTCGTTCCTTGATGGCGTGGTCACAGTGGCACCCAATCTACGGCGACCAACCATTTCTCTTGCCTTACATCAACCTCCCATGTAGGCGCGCGTATACCGACTGTGCTGCCAATCTTGACTTTTATACCTCCTGAGCCCCTTGCACCACCTTGTCCAGCGAGAAGGACCCTCATCTCCCCCTCACCGATGATACTCGATGCCCTTGAAGCGTTGTAAATCCCTGGCTCAGTATCGCCCCTCGCAAAAACAATACCACCAGCGAAGCAGACGACTCCATCCTCATCGAGCTCATAGGCTCCACCTCTAGACAAACGACTGACTCTTATCCGAGTCTTCACACCATCATCTTTATCTCGTCCCCATGCGATACCGCCTCTATCCTGTGCCGCATACCCTGTATTCGCGGTCTCAATAACCCAGCTCGACACTGTAGATGCGAGACCGCCAGATAAGTATTTTCCAATCTTCCTCGAAGGCGAAAATATTTCAGGCGGGGGTCTCGAAGGCTTCTGAGGAGAAGTTGGTAGCGCGGGGAGAATGAAATGCGGTCGATGTGGTGCGGACGCAGATGCAGATGCAGGTGTAGTCGCAGCGACTGCTGCAATGCTTGGGAAAGGCGCAGGAGTGCGAGGCGGCGGTACCTTGAAACGGCTCGTCGCTGAGATATGCGCAGGAAGGGGCGTTGAAGGGTCTAATTGTTGTTGCTGGAGAGACGGTGAGCTTGGTGGTGACGTGCGACGTCGCTTATTCGGAGCAACCGTCTCGAAAAGCATTTCATCGTCTTCTTCTTCTTCTTCTTCTTGTTCTTCTTCTTCTCCTTTGTTTTCTAGCTGCGGTCTAGGCTCATCGAATAGCGCGGCCTCAACCTTAATCGAGTGTATGACGCCATGGCGAGGGCTATCGTCTTGTGCATCTAATGGGCTTGATTGCGATGGCTCCTCTATGCTTTCGACCCGTTCGAGCTTTCTCCTTGGCTTTGGGCGGGGCAGGTGTTGTACACGTGTATCCTCCTGTGTCGTGCCCTCCCTCTCTCCGAGCCTCCCATGTTCTGGGGCGACAGGTCTTTGTGGCGGCGCTATGACAAAGCGTTTTGCAGGTGCCAATTTCTTGAATTGTAACTCTGGTTTTGGTGCGGGCGTTCTTGCAGAAGCTGGAGTTTGTATTACGGGCGCATTGCGCAGGCTCGAGTGTGGTTTGTGAGACTTCTGCGCCGAAGACGAATTGGGAGCTAGGAAGCGGTGTGGAGAGGGCGTATGTGTCGGCATTGTGGTAGCGACTTTGGCAGAGGGGGGAAGCTTGGATTCGCAGGGTATGGGTATCTGGCTGCTCTGTGGCGCGAAGCAGACGCGAAGACGCGGGGGCGCGCTGTCACGGGTCCAAGAGCGCTTTGCCAAATTGGTGTGTTAGCTAGACAGTGCGAACGGACTCCAAAGGCACACGCAAACAATGTCCGGGCAAAAAGCTACGGACGCTCAACATGTTCATCAAGGTCGAGCTCTGATGTCGCCAAGACGTCCGGATGACAATTTCCATATGTCACACAAGCTCAGGCCTCCTTACACAATCATCTGACAGCAATCTCCATAGGATGCAAACAATTGGCAGCAGCGCTGATGAAGCACGAATCGGCGTTTTCACGTTTAGCATGTCCCTGCGCTTCGGCGACACCAGCCATCTCGTGGGAGCAGGTCGAGAGCGGATCGAGAAGTGGAGTGATGTTATGGCACGATTGCCGGGCGGGAGATCAACGGTATCCCTGAGTCTGAGGTTGTTCCCGTAGAAACAACCGTGATGATCGTGTCGAGAATAGCCTAGACTAGGCGCGGCCGGACAGGGAGAAAATTGCACGGCAGCGATACGACCAAGGCCCCAAAAGCGTGGGGTAATAGTAGAGACATGCTTCTATTGAAAATGCATGGGTGGGCGCGACCCCGCGCGTGCAGTGAAGGGTAAGGGAACCAGGCGAAGTGAAACGGGACAATGATGTTGCGATCGGAGCGTATACGTACTACGCATCCGTGCTACGCGTATCTGACAGGCTCAATATATGCAGGGGATGCAGGTGGATCTGTTCCATCCGAGATGTGTTCCAAGGTTGCTGTGAAGTGAGGCGCAGACGTGACGGACATGGGCAGAACCAGCCACAGGCTTTTTGCGAGGGCCAAAACAAGAGCTCGCGACCTTGGAATAGCGCGACAAGGCGTTCGCGGGCCCAAACAAGGCTAAACAAGAAACTTGCGCTGCAAGGTACGACCCTTAATGATCTGACGGGGAAGATGGCGAAGTGGGTGGCAGGCTCGCATGGTGGCCTGGTGATTGGTGCGGAGAGCTGAGCGCTAAGCCCTAGCGAAGCTACGAGAGGCTGGAAGCTCCCAGCCACAGGATGCGTAACATCGATTAGAACAACACCAGTTCTGCCCTACTGCCCTAAACAACTCGAGTCACATCCTCTGCCTCTGCACCGTCGCTCTTTTGCTTTTGCCCTCGCAATTCCTCCTCGCGCTTCTTTGTGCCGTCTCTCCCTTACTCGGCTGGCAATTGCAGCGCATGCCCTCTATCACTGCCCGACTACGCTGCCCAGGCGGCTCCACCTCTCGTTCCTTCCACTTCCGCTCGACGCGCCTTCCCTCCCTCAGCAGCAAGACGCCGTAGGGAAAGCAGGCACGCGTGTCTCAGCATGGCGACCAAGGCAATGCATACGCCCGCCTTTGGCGGCGCCCACGCCGCCGGTATCTTCTCCGACATGACGGTCGACGGGCCGGTAATAGGCACCCTGGTTGTCATCATGGACCGCGCGAGGAATCTGCCCAACAAGCGCACAATGGGCAAACAGGACCCCTACTGCGCCGCGAGACTGGGTAAAGAGGCCAAGAAGACGAAAACCGACAAGCGCGGAGGCCAGACACCGAAATGGTGAGTATCTCCTCCAGCATGAAAGCCTCACTTCTGACACATGCAGGGACCAAGAGTTGCGATTCACCGTCCACGACTCACCCGACTACAACCGCCTCAAGGTCAGCGTCTTCAACGACGACAAGAAGACGGAGCTGATTGGAGAGGCGTACGCAAATCTGCATTCTGTCATCACGCCCGGTGGAGGCCAGAGCGATGAGTGGCTCGGCCTCAATTGCAAGGGCAAGTACGCAGGTGAGATCCGCATGGAGATCACTTACTACGACACCCGTCCCAAAGCAGATAATCCGGTCCCAGAGAAGAAGAGGATTTCGACCAAGCCAGAGGGACAGGCTGCCGTTGGCGGGGCGCGAGAGATGACCCCAGTCAAGCGACGGCCGTTGCCCAGCGATCCCACAGGCGCAACCCCATCGCCCGTCCATACACCTGAACACCGAGGTCTACGAGGAGTCCGCGCTGGGCCACGAGAGCTGGGGTCGCCGCGACACCAACAACCGCCTGCTGAAACGCCTCCCTCCCACCGCAGCCAGTCGGACGCGCCTGGTCGAAGACCCGTACCAGATTCGTCACCACTGGCTCCTACTCCAACATCGAACAACAGCACGCCTCAGCGTCCCATGCCACATTCCTCGTACAGCACACCGCCGAACCCGCGTTCGTCGAATCAGCGGATAGCTATGCCGAGAGAGGAGAGCTTCGACATGTCGTACGCAGCGCCCAAACCATACGAGGTAAAGCCAATCGACCCTCTCCCACAACATATGCGGCACCCGGAGCCAAGGAGACTGTCGCAGGAAGACGGTCGACCTCCTCGCAGTCAGCAGCAGCCGCAGCATCCTGCTGAGCCCATTCACTCGCACTCCGCCCCAGTCGTTCCTACTCAGCACAGCTACGAACCCCCGGCACAACAACAGCAGATCCAGGATCAGCAGAAGCATATTGAGTATCTGCAACAACAATTACTGCAGCATCAACAGCCTGTGAGGGTTGAACAGCCCCAGCAACCCCCTCCGGCACACGTCCAAGATCAATACCAGGATCCTGCCTACCAAGTTGCACCTTTGCGAAGCAGCCGTAGCCGCGACTACGGCCAAGATCAAGCACCTCCCCTGGATCAGTACTACGGCCAGCGATTCATCGAGGCTCCTCCACCCCAGGAGGATAGCCCTACGCACCGAAGACGTAGCGCAATGCAGCCCATGGTCGAAGACGAGGACGACATGCCCCCACCGCCGCCCATGCACAAACGCAATGCAAGCACACTGCCTCATCCTCATCAAGAAAGCCAAGACCGATACCAGAACGAGGCACCAGCACCACTCAGTTTTGCAGGGCGATCTAGGGAGGACTCCCGCCGGATTAGCTTCGACGCTCCGGTCCAGCAGTATGAGCATGCCGACTACGCGCCTCGACAGCCTTCTGAGCGTCGTTACACGCATCCTCGTATGCCAACACAGCCATCGAGTCGCCCCGTTTCTCGGGACACCATGGTGCCATCTCCACTGCGACAAGAGCCCCTTCGCCAAGAGCCCCTTCGTCAAGACCCTGTGCGGGTAGAGATACCAGCTTTGCCATCTAGTCTTGTTCCTGGGCTCAGTCCTGTAAGACAAGAGATCGAGGCCCCACCATATGACGCGCCTCCTTCATATGAGCCTACCCCAAGGCTACGCCACTACTCTGAACCTGCCGAGTATAGAGCCATCACCCAGTTCGAGGCGCCTGTGCAGTCACAAGAATTGGTCCACCATTCAGCTTACCAGACAAACGACTATTACCCTCACGACCCACCCGAGCAGCCGAGACAGAGGTCTCCCCCAGTCTACGATGTCGCACCCATCGTAAAGCCGCGTGCCACGAGTCCTAATGTCAACTCGCGATACTCTCCCCACCCAGTTCAAGACCGCTACTCTCCCAACTCGGACATGGATCGTTACTCTCCAAATCCAGTCACCGAACGTTCTTCTAGGTTGCCTGCGCGAAGCATGCCGACGCGCAAGTCCGTCTCTCCTCGTCCGCCACCTCCTGGGGAAGACTTTGGGGAAAGAAGGTTGTCTGGTATAGCATTCAACCCCGACAGCTTTGACGTTTACAACCCCCGGGTGTCCAAGTCGCCCATTCCTTCTGACGATGAACCCGAGCGCCCAGGTAGCCGCATGGAGTACAATGACAAGGGTCAGATTGTCACCTTCAGTGGACGTGTAGTTGATGCTTCGGACCATCTGCCCATTGACAATTGGGCGCCGGAGCCTGTACCCAAAGGCACTGTAAAGGAGAAGGCTCCTCGTTCGCGACCACAGCTAAATGGTAGCCGCGACCTTGAGGCTGCCATGCAACGCGAGGAGAGGTACCAACGTGAGCGTGCTGACAGAGAGCGCATTCGTCATGCAGCGAGCATGAATTTTGATAACAGCAACGCGCTCGTCACTACGAGGCATGACTTTAACGATTACAACTCATCAGTGAACGCTGGAGCACTTGTTCTAGCTAATCAGCATCCCACACAACACAGCTCAGCTGGGCGTAGCAGACCTCAAAGGCGTGATCAGCAGCCACGCCCTGTTTCCGCCTATGATTCGGTACCGCAATACAACCTCCCCGATAGGCAGGTTCTTCGTGAACGCGAAAACCCCAACAGCTATGGCAGTAACCCTGGCTACGGTAGCCGCGGAACTCAGCGACACAGTGTAGCTGCACCACCCATCCCAGCCAAGGTGCCGATCGACATGGGCGGAGCCAGCTATGGCTCGCAGAACGACGAGATGGCGCTCAGCTTAGAACTTCAAAGCATCGACATCGGACCTGGGTCCGGTGCGCGCAGGCCACGAGCTGCTAGACGACAGTATGGATTCTAAACGAAAGATGCGAAACGTGATTACGCTTCACAACCGACTTTTTTTTACGCTTCGATGGCGTTGTACGATAAGATAATGGTTTGTTTACTTGTGTGAGATGTAGTATGTGCGGTATGCGAAGCAAGAAAGTAGGGGAGTGGCGTTTTGAGTCTTGTTTTCCCTTGCTGCTAGCTCGATGTCTTGCCTGAGGAGTCAGACATGTCGGAGTCCTTCTCTCTTCTCTTCTTTTTTTCCCCCCAATTTTCCCGCTTCTTTTTTGTTCGTATACTTCTGAGTGGTCGGCTGCACGAGCTCGCAATAGATAGATATCCAGCGCCGAAATTAGGCGCCCTTTTTTCTTTTAGTATACTAATAATTAAAGCACTATGCATACCTACCAGCTTCCCACCTGATTCTCAGAATATCGAGAGACATGATGAATATCAGGTGATTGTTCCCTAACCAGCGTGCAACTGCCAATGCCCAACCAATCTGACGAGAATAGCTGCCTTCCATTCCCATCTGCCACTTGCATTGAGCCTTTTTCAGCTTCTCCACTTTGCCTCCTCAGCCTTGCCTCACACAGTCCTCTCGTTTCCTCGATTCCCCCATGAAAAGTGCCATGGTATCCCCCAGCCCACACATCTCCAAACTCCACACAGCTTTCGTCCCGAAGCTCATAACAGCGTCTCCAGCGCTGTGTCTCACCCGCAAACCAAGCTGCTTTTGTGTGTGTGTATGTCGGGATTGATGGTCTTGGAGTGTTCTGGGTTGTTTGTTGGTAGCCAGTCTTGAAGAGAGAGGGAGGAAGAGAAAGGGGTAAGACCATACTTTTGATTAGATAGCTGCATCTCTTCTCTCTTTATTTTTTGTAAATGTCTTCGGTGGCTCTTGTGAGCGGTCATCTGTTGGTGTGGACCCGTCAACAGGCTTCGAGGCGGCGGCTGTCTGTTTCACATCGTCTCTTCAAAGTGAGCGGTGTCGAGTGCCGGTTCAGCGACTTCCGAGTCGAGATCCTGCTCTCGAAAGATGGCCTATTTTTTTCTTCGTTTTGGATTGGGCTCTTTTCATGTTTGGGATCTCTTAAAGGTAATAAGAACATGGAGGTGTGTTGCTGAGTTTTATGAGGTGGAGGACTCATACTTTGGCCGTTGAATGTGTTGGTAACGACGCTTATATTGGCTTTGTGGAAAAAACAGTGCAGGCTAAATGACTGAGGAGAAGTATCCATGAGTGTCATGCAGCTGGTTGCGGGCTTTATCGTGCCATACACGATCTTTCGAAGAGGGACATGGGGTGTTATTTACATCAATGTGCAATCACCGCATTGCAATTATGGCCTTCCCCACCAACTTCAACCCTGTGGTGACAAACTTTCGTCGTCAGTGCGGAATTTTGTTGAGCGTATGTAGAACCGCAAGAGTGACCCTTGTAGCACAGGCTGACTGATGCGTTGGTGTGAGCAACTAGATAAGAGTCTTAGAGTCACAAACAAGAGCGCTCAATATGACTCAAGGATCTAACTAGCGATGTTTGGATACTGAAGACATCACTGGAACTCGAAAACGGAAACGATTGGTGGGAGCGAGCTCGTAGAAAATGAGGTACATTCAATTATGGGAGGCATGATTGAAAGAATGAGCTGGAACCCCAAACCCAATTTTTACAATGTCTGGTAGAAAGAAAACATGGAGTGGGCAGAGCATGTTGAGATGCTTTGCTGCAATGTTACCCAAGACTGTTGAAGTTGGGCTTTGCAAAAAGAATGAATACTGTACTGCTTACAACTTCTTTTGTCAAAGAAGACTCAAACTTGCCGCATTCTTTTAGTAGTCGTCCCCACGGGAGATGACTTCTTTGCAGTTTGGCCGGAGCAGGACAGTCTGTAATGGGCCCGACGTTAGCTATTTAAACAAAATGACAATGAGATCAGGGGCTCACGTGTTCGAATTGAGCGATGTAGGATCCCGGTACGTCAACGAGCGGGGCATACGACTGAATAATGCCGCTGTTGACAAGAGATCTCATGCTGAGATGGTAGCTCTTCACTCCAGGAATGCGCTCCAGCTGACGGCGCGCAAAGACCAGAGTGCCAAAGTTCTCATCAATGATCTTCAGAAGCGACTTGGCTGACGCATGATGGAGCCCAGTGGCGCTGACATGTTCGTTGCGTCCATAGCCGTAGACGCCAACGTCATCTCGGAGGTAGGCTTTGCCTGTACTGCCGAAGGTCTCGATTGCGAAGATGTCGCCTTCTTCCATTCGCTGGGAAGTCTTCGTCTTGATGAAGGGTACCTGCTTGTCGCCGTGAATGTGGTAGCGCAGAATGTTATGGCCAGTGATATTGCGGACTGCTTTTACAGGGATGCTTTTGCCCTTCAATTCGACCTCGTAGCTCTCCATTACTTCCTGGATAGCTTCACTGATGTGATCGATCCTAGCATCGATACCAGCTTCCTATCAGCGCGTGTCAGATAGAGTAGTTCCGAATGCGTGCAATTCAATTCCGCTCACTTTCAGCCCGGTATTTGTGGCCGCTTTCACAGCTGCGAGCAAGTTGTCGTATACGGGGTTAGCAGCCACGGTAAAAGCGCTATCAACAATCCTGCCGTTTACATGGACGCCAAAGTCCACCTTGAGTACATCGTCATGCTGAAGAAAGACTTCTTTCGCCCCTGCATTAGGCGTCCAATGAGCACCAACGTGGTTCAGGCAAAGCCCGGTCGGAAATGCGAGCCCGGCCTTGAGACTATCGCCAGGCTCGAGGCCATGATGACCGGTGAGGGCGCGAACGCTGTTGTCAATCTCTTCAGCGAGATGAGTCATGGAGACCCCAGGCTTCGCGAGTTTCTGAGCATAGTGACGGACCTGACGATGGATTTCCGCAGCCTTACGATACTCCTTCAGGAAATCATCGTCCATGTCACTGACAGCTGCTTGATGTCGAAGCTCTTCAGCTGTCGTACGTTGCAGGTTATCGTCTTTTGCTTCATGTCCAACGATTTGGCCTTCGGGGTATGGGTGTCCTCCGAATAATTCTGTAAGTGGAACCCTAGGCGGGAATGACTGTTGGGTAGCTACTCCCTTCTTGTTCTTTCTCTTATTGCGCTTTCTCTTCTTCTTAGCGCCTAGGCAGATTAGGAATGTTATCATAGGCCAAGGAGGTTAGCTCACCATCCGTTGTCTTCACGTCAGCGCCAATGTTCTCATCATCATCTTCGTCATCGTCTTTATTTTCTCCTTGGCCTTCGAGCATGCCATGAAGCAGGCCGCTCGCGGTGGCTGACTTGGGAGGATTGACAATGGTAATTGCGGCGGAGTCGGAAGACCCTGTGAGCTATCAGAAAGCTGTCAATGCAGTTAGTCTTGATGTGCCCGTACCGTTGGGACCTTGACGGTGATCTTCCGGAGATTTGGAGCCCATGACTGATCTAAAGCAGTATTCATGAGCTGTGCGAGGTATTGGGTGTAGAGAGTATCAGTAATGTGAGCAACTCAGGGCTGACATGTTGGGTGGCACAGTCCCTGCAAGTGAGCGGGGTCATTGGTGCTTAACCAAATACAGCTCGATTACAGAAACAATGCCCTCCTCTAACTAGTGTATATTTCAAAGACTAAACAAGTTTGCGCAGTTGAAAAAGCGCCAGAGCGCTATATCAAGATCTGACTCATACCTGATTTAGTCTACCTGTGTAGTGGTACAACTGCACTTCAACTATGGATCGTTGGGCAACTCAGTAACTATCTGAGGTTCTGCTCTAAGCCCTTCGAGGCCCGAGAACAGTATTCCAATAACCGATGCATGGGATGGGTTCCTTGCCCTGGTCGATGAACACGGATCTCCTTTCGAATAGCCAACCCACCTCAAAGACTGCGCGCTTCCTGTGTACGATGCTGTTGAAACAGCCTTGCTCTATAGTCGCTTTGGCTCTTATTATGAGGTCCGAGCACCATGATGGCCCCGCTCTTACACAACACGCCGCAGGGAGGAATAGTCATCCAAACGTGCCTAGATGTCAAGGAACGGCCACAACTCACAAACCGCCTGCTTCAAGTAATTCTCTGGTATACACTTCTAGGAATGTTGATGCATTTATACATTTTCTCGATAGGTAGGTAGTCAGCGGCTCAAGTGCTAACTGTCGTACTTACTGATGATGTCTCGCCAAACAATATTGCTTTCGGAAGAGAAGATGCCGTGCAATTGGTAGCAAGGGTTGGGTGTGCAGACTTTGAATCCGAAGGACCCCACACCAATTTGTCGATAGGCCCCCTTCAGCGCTGCGCTGGATTAGGCCTAGATTTCTCGTCTCGAGCAGACCCCTGTACGCAAAATGCTGATCATCGAACTTTGACACTCACACGGTGCAAAGTAAGACACCGACTTTGTCGACCCTTTGCAAGACCCGGATCGTGTTTTTTCAAGTTTCCCAATCCCGGTCGTAAACACTATGGCGGACCCTAATCCTATGATGAACGCCTCATCAGCCACGCAGTCGGATCCATCAAGCGCCTCACCACAATCGTCGGCACAAGCACAAAACCCCCAACCGGAACCCGAGTCTTCGACATCTAGCAAACCCACATCACCAGCATGTGCTCAATGCGGCAAATCACCGGACTCACTTAAGCAATGCATCAAGTGTCACAGCGTGACTTATTGCAACAAGGACTGTCAGAAGGCACACTTCAAGGCGCACAAGAAGGCATGCCCCATCTTGGCGCAAGAGTACGTGAAACTACACGAGCCGAAGATGGCAAGTCGGTCGAGTGGGGCAGCAAAGGGAGAAGGGAGGGATCGAGGGTTGCAAAAGTGGCAGGTATGTCTGTTGAGAAGGAGCGAAAGGGGGATATTGCTAATGTTATTAAAGTTCGACACCTAAGTCTTGACATTGGGATTGAAATGAACGGACTGTTAGAGAGGGACGAGGAGCATGCAAGAAAAGCAGACAGGCAGCGTGGACGCAGATTGCCCGAGTTTGGGGAGCGCAAAGGGACGGATTGAGCTGACGATTGAAATCCTATAATATTACCGGTTCGGTTTATCTCCGAAGGCACGCTCAGTGGAAGAATCGGCAAGGGCATGTTCCAGCGCATTGACTTTTCATTAGTGACTTGGTAACAATCTAAAGCGTTGCGCCCATTGCAAATTGATCAACGGGACAACGTCTTTCTCCAGTGCCGACCGATGTACAGGGTAGCGTAGCGGTCGCTTAGTGGCTGTTGTAAGGCTCCGTGTGCCCTGGCGGCTGACGCGCAGCACACAGATCGGCCGTACACTCGGCAGCAAAATGTTACGGTTTCTACCGTGGTGAGGACGCAAACCTTAATGCGATAGTCGCAGCAATAAGATCCACACAGGGTAGGGTGGTCTGTAATGAGCAACATGAGGACGAAGAAGAAGAAGAAGAAGAGGAAGAAGAAGAAGTCGAAGCTTATCCACCGAGGCGTCTGGCCCAAAAGGAATGAGTGAGAAGACAGTCATATAATGGACGCATCGATCTTGCTAGGCAGCAGAGACAATTCGCTGGGGATTCTAGACTTGCATTGGCCCCCCCTTCCCGATAGGGACTGGCGTCTCGCGGCAGCTGTGCGTGGCTGTCCTGTGCGAGTGCGGGTAGATAGTCTACTCGAACCAAGGGCAGGGCAAGGATAGGCGCTGCTCGAGCGCGGGCACAAGCCCAGACAAAAGAATAGTGTTTCAGGTATTGTTGGCAGAGGCAACGCGGTAGCCGAGATTGGAGCCGCTATTGACGACTACGGCAGAAAGGTAGTGTATGCACATGGAAAAGCGGCAGCAGAAGCAGCGATATCAATACAGCTGCAGCACACCACAGAAAGAAGCGGTAGCTAGGGCACCAACAGGCCAGGAATGGACGGGTGCGGCGCCCTACACTGGTTCGCTGCAGCTGCGGGCATGTATGCGATGCGTCGTATAGCAGGGCTAGTCGGACTTGTCGTGCAGTAGGGGTGCGACCCACCAGCAGAACATTCGGTGCAAATAATTCAGACAGCGGCCGTGGAGGCAGGCGGTCGAAACAGCCACGCCCAAACCGGCGGCTGCTACAGCGAGCCTCAGCGGGCTGACAGGGACGTCGCAGGGAAGGCCATCGTGGTGGACGTGGTCAGGCCATGTGCGAGGGCTGTGAATTGTTTGTGGCCGAGGTCTAGAACTCTGCTGAGACCCTGGCGCCCACAAACGCGCTAGCATCAACTGCAGCGAACATCGGGTATTCACTCCGCGAGCCCACCGTAAGCTACCACGCAGCGCACTCGCTCTCTCTTACCCTGGGCCCGTCTGCTACTGCCGCTGCTCCGTTCGCATCTCTGGTGCCAGCATCAGCTGTCGCTCTTCGCCGCGCGCACTCGCTACTGTTTCACTCGCTGATCGCTCATCTTCCTCCGTCCTGTCAATACTTCCCACGCGGCCGTTTATTGCCGCCCCGCACACCAGAGCTAAAGGCGTTTGTTCCTGGACGCCAGATCTTTCAGCCACGTCTCCGTGCGCCTGTCCATCCCACTTGCCCAGCATAGCGTGACTGTGCTGCGCATTGCCTGCAAACATCAGATACCTCGTCTGCCATGAGCGATCCCAATTCCCAGTCACATGTCTTCCAGCACCTCCACCCACACACTACCCCTCATCCTCTTCAACATCTGTCTCGCCAATCCATCCAGCCCAGCTCCATTCCAGCCACGCCTGATGAGGGTGTAGAAGCGGGCCCTTGCTCCGACATCTCGGTCCCCAGCGATATCTCTTCGTTTCTTGACGCTTTCCTGCCCCAGCCCTTCCCGCTGCCTTCCGCAATACCCCAGCCGCTTCGGACTCCCATCACTGAGGATCGACCGCATCTCGATCTGGCCCTCAACCTGCCAGCCAGTAGCCCTTTGCTCCCCACGCAGACAGTACTCAAGACCACGCACAATTTACGCCTACCCTCTTTCGATGTGCTGGGCATAGCCGCGCCCCACCCTGATCGTATCTTGTTGCGGACCGGCCTGCCTTTCTCTCCACTTGGCGCTGGACCTCTATCAAAGCCCGAAGATCCTCTCCATGCACTCAGCCCACCGCTTGACAACTACAAGCACGCTGCCGGAGACACCCACACCCCCGTCACTAGTCCGGAGGCAGCAAGCGCCCACGTGGAACGTCTTGTGCCCACTCACACGCCTCCTTCGGACTCGGAGCCGGGGACGATCAGTTGGAGATCCTTTGTGAACAACTGCGCTGCTGGCTTAGGCTCACCTCCAAATTCCGACCCTGGCGTCTCACCGAGTCTGAATAACACTGCCAGTGCATCTGCTCCTGTGCAAGCGCCCATTATTGTGCCAACCCACAACGACTCTGACGACACCCTAAGGATGGCAGCGTGGATAGAAGAGGCCAAGAACGCTATCAGTAAGTCTTGTTTTACGCTCAGCGTTCCAAAGTACTAAGTAGTCATAGTACAAGAGTCCGGATGTCTAAACTTGGACTCTGTCAAGATACTGTCTCATGCCCTCCCCTGTCCCTCAACAACAGGTCACGTATTTGGACAGGTCATCGCTTCGATACATGACAGATCTTCGACACAAACCTCATGGATCAATGTATTCCATGCTCTCCCCGGACGCTACACTCTCTTGGACTTACCCAAGTCGCCACCGTCGACACCAGGTCCTGCCGTGGGAGGAGATTCGTATTTCACAAGCAAGGTCTTTGACAGTGCCGTCGCCATACCCGACTACCAGCTCGACTCAAAACTTTTGCCTCCATCACCTAGGCCCGTAGTACCGCCAGGTAGTATCAACGTATCCATTGTCGAAAGATACATCCCGCCCACCAACACGAATGAGTTTGCTGAGATGTTCACGTTCCGGGGGCGATCCTTGCTGTACGACCGCTTGCTTGAGCTCTCCAGCGACGATGGCATCTTGCTATTCATCTATCCGACCAAAGCAGGTGCGAAGACGTTCATGAGGCAGTACCTTGGACCCATCCTGGATCCACTTCTGCGTACTGTAACAGTAGTACACGAGCTTCACTCTGAACTGGGAAGGAATCTAGGTCAGATGGGATCGGTCAACTACCTGGACGAATACGGCCATCTGGAATCCCAAGTACGAAACTTTTGCGACATGATGGGCGACCGCCACGCAAACCCCGATAAAAGAGCTGTTTACGAGGTCATTCATGCGGCGAAAGAGGAAATCCTACTTGAAAGATCGGCATGGGCAGACGATTGGTGGATCAAGCAAGAGAAGCCAAGAGTACGAGATATCGTTATGAAGTACTTCAGCAAATCGAGGAAGCTTCCGTCGGGCGAGATGAGCGCTGCAACGCTGATTCAACACGTGCTTGACGGCGTATCGAAACGGGAGTATCAAGACGGAGGGCCTACCAAGGGCGTAGAGGTCGGCGTTTTCATTGTTAAGAAGACCAAAGTTGTGAAGACTACGGAGCAATTATGACGCGTTGGTATACGCCTGCAGGCAGCTCAGAAAGGGTCATCTTGAGGCACAATGGTTCACCAGCATTGGGCTGACGAGACTATGCATTTTTCTGCATGCCACTGCGAGTACTCCCTCATTCTTCGCATAGTAGCATTGCGCGGCGTTTAGCAGCATTCGATAACACCTGTCTGGAACAGTTACTAAAAGGGAGTGGAAAAAAAACTAATGATAATACCCTGTAATATTTTATCATCCGGCAGAAAGCTGAAATCTCGGGTACCGATCCGAAGAAGTTTTTTTTTTTGGATGACGTTGACAACCATCGTGATTTATTTACTGAGGTGTGTGCTTAAAAGCCCTGCAACGTTCCTTCCTCGTCTGTGGCGGGGCTACCCTGGAAGTGCCAAGCCCTTTAGCGCGGAAATCCATCGTTTGCTCTCTTTGCTGGCCTCCCTTTACGGTCCTCGCGCAGCGCCATGTAGAACGTCGGAAAGATCAGAAATTATACAATCGCACAGCCAAAAAAGGGGCAGGGAAACATTTGGCGATAAAAAAATTCGTCCGAAATTACACGCAGCAGTTTGATCATCACAAAGTGGGGGTGGGTGGTAAGTGTGCCATCTTTTTTTCTCGCTCTCTCATTTTCTTCCCCCCAGTTCACGCGCGCTTTTCTTACTTGCTGCGGCTACTGCAGCCGCCGACACCGACTGCTACTGTTTGCGTGCGTAGCATGCGTGACACAAATGCAGGGTTGCACGTTTGTCGATCATGGAAGAATCGAGACTTGTAGCCTGTGGGCACGCAGTGGAGACTAGGATGTTGCATCTTTCTCTTTCTTCGATCCTTGCTCATGATTCACGCTGGGAGATGGAGTGAGCGTTCTCAATGGAAAACTGACTCACGCAGATTAAAAGATAATTGCTTGAATACCTAGCTTCTATACGGAGTGTGGGTGTGCAGAGAGGTCGCGTGATTACATGTTTACTTCTGCGTTTGGGTAGTAGTAGTAGTAAAAGTACGACAAGAGCTGAGAAAGAGGCGGAGTAGGCACTATGCATGTAAGTGCATCTCTGTTCAACTTTTACAATTCACATTGTTTCCAGTCAATCCCTTTCTCTTTTCTTTCTTTCCCACTCCAATTATCTCAACCCTCCTCTTTCATCCACAGCCATTCTCAATCCTCAACTCGAAAGTAAATTTCAAAAAGAGAAATTACGCTTTCCTTTCCATTCATACTTACCCTCACCAACCACTACTGACCTACATCCCCACAGATCAAAAACCCCCAATCCGCGCTCCTCACCAACCACGAAGTCCTTCTGCACCTCGTCACCGAAGATGCCGAATACAACGGCACCGACGCGACAAACCGCAAGCGCAAGAAGCCGTCTGGCCTAAATCACATGCTTCGCGATGGCCTCGCCTACCTGCAAACCCCAGACTACACCACCCCGGCCCTCGTCGAAATGCATCCAAACCGGCCCATGACGCTGTACAAGGGTCCCAATAGTCTGTTTAGAGCGCTTGCGCCCAAGTATAGGCTGAACAAGGCCGAGTATCTGCAGATTTATAATCTGAGACCGACGACGCAGGTGATGCTTGAGCTGGTTATTGAGGAGGTATGTAGCTTGTTTACTGTTGACTTTTTGTGGCGTCGGCGAGTTTATCTTGCTTTCTGGTGGGAGAAATGCTAATGTGAAGGATAGGCTGGTACGCGTTTCACCGAAGATGAACTTCATGATATTCTTGCCATTATTCAGCACGTCTTTGATGAGGAGGAGGCGAGTATCCCGGCTGGCGTCGAGTACATGGAGATGCCCAAGATTGCGAACAAGTTGCTGGGCGCAAATAAGAAGAGGAGAAAGGTGAAGCGAAAGGTTTAGATGGAGGTTGTTTGGGAGAGATGGGGCGGGCGGGAAGAGAACGAGGAAGTGGGGAGAAAGAGAATGTACATGTCAGGATCAGAAGATTGAAGCCAAGTCACGACAGCATCTGGAGGCATACCCCGGCAAATATACAACATGATCAAGCGAGCAAGAATGAACTTTTTGAACATGTAATTGTATGCTACCAACAGGCGGGTATCCATCCACCGCATCCCCATCATGCAACGTGAAAAAGGACTTTGGAAAGGTAAAACTACACAAAAATGTCCCGAACCCACATGCGCCACTCGCCCCGAAACATGACAAGCTCAAACCCAGAAGAACGCCATGTGCCCATTTTGTGTCAGAACATGGCTACAGATACAATTCGCCGCGTCGTCCATGGCGCATCTAGTCCTTGCTCTTCTTCTTTTTCTTCTTCTCTACCTTTTCATCACCCTCGTCGGCTTTCCGCTTCTTGCTGTCCTTGGTGTCTTTCTCCGCCTTCTTTGCCTCCTTAGCAGCCTTCTTCGCTTCCTTGGCTTCGCGCTTTGCGGCGCGCTCTGCTTTCCGGGCCTTCTTGGCTTCCTTCTCAGCCTTCTTGGAGGCCTTGTCGCCCTTTCCAGCGCTCTTCTCTTCCGGTTCCGAGTCTGAGTCTGAAGCGGCGTCGGCGTCTGCCATGGTCTCGTCCTCGTCGCTGCCGACCTCTTGTACCAGCTTCTTGGGTGTGCCATTAACCTTGGCCGACTTGGACTTCTTGGGCGCAGGCGCATCGGCGGCGGGCTCGTCGCCAGTAAGACCATCGGCATCTGGGTTGTACTTCCGTGCTTCCTTGACCTCCCACTTCTTCTGTCCGCCGAGCGCAGTCTGGTTGGCATTGGCCAAGCTCTTAAGGGGCTTGCCCTCGAGTGCACGGAGTCTCCTCTCGATGGTGAGGCGTGCGTCGCGACCAAGCTGGGACTTCTCTTCTTCGGTAGGCTCCTTGGCTGTGTTCTCGGAAGACACACCCCAGGTGCTGAGGGCATCGACACGCAGACCCAAAGCAGACTTGGCAGCGAGCATACGGGCGATCTTACCCTTGTTCTTTCCGGTGGCTTGACCGATAAGGGAAGCATGGTAGATAAGCTAGCAAAGTCAGCACTGGCAAAACGGAGGTGAAACGGTAAGATACTTACACCGTACTTGGGTGTGTCGTGCTTCGTCTTGAGAGCACGGAAAAGAGCCTTCTCAGCACCGAGAATCTGAATAGTGGAACCGGGCGACTTGGCAAGGTTCATAAGAGATCCGGCGTGGGCGATAAGACGCGCACCGACGAGCTCACCAACAAGAGCAGTCAGGTTGGGGGCAAGGGCTTGCATGCGGTTTGACAGGTAGTTGCCGAGGTTTTGACGGTGCTCGGTCAGGTCGATGACCTGCTCAGCGAGGGCAGAGGTGGTTTCCAGGTCCTCGTCGGTGATTTCAGTACCCATGGAGATTTCTGCGGCGGCCTTGACAGCAGCCTAGTTGCAAGGTCAGTGGATGTTTCGGATAGTAAAAGGCGGCGAGAATCTTACCTCGATCTCTTCAGGCAGAATCTCGGAGAGGTCGCTCTCGCGAGCATTGGTGCGGAAGCCCATCTTGAGGACGACGCGGGCTGGACAGATTAGCAGAGATTCACGCCAAGACTGCAGAAGACTTACAGTAAGCGAGGTTGTCGTTGAGGATCTTCGCGAGCTCGGGGAAATGCCAGCCATACCACTCCTTGACTCGCATGGCGTATGTGTTGAGCTGCTTGTCCAGCACGTCGAGCGAAGCAATGCTCTGGATAATCATGGTGTCGACCTTGTCGGGGGAGAAGCGCAGCTTGTGTCGCGACAGGGAGTGGGCAAGACCCAACCTGGTCGCGGCTTCCTCAGCGGGAAGTAGGTCGGGAAGCAGCGACGTCAGGTTCTCGCGGATCGCACGGAAAACGTCTTGGGTGGACGAGTCTGATACGGTCTTGAGCGAAAGGCCTGGAAGTTGGGCAATCGAGTTGGAGAGCTTAGGGTCGGCGACGGCCACTTGAGCAATGTCAGCTACATGTCCCCAAATTTGAGTCGCGAACAAGCGTACAAGTAGCTTTGGTCTCATCCTTCAACTCCTCCAGCAGAGACGACAGCATGGGCGTGACCTTGCCATCGTGGAGGGCGGCAGCCTGCTCGAGCGCATCGACGGCGCTTCCAAACTTGGCAAACTTCTTCAGCTTGAGCTGCTCAACTACGCTCGACACATCCTTGGTCTCTGAGCCCAAAAGCTTCTTGTCCTTGGACTTGAGCAGGACGTAACCCGCCGAGGTTTCCGAGAGAATAAAAAGACCCATTTTGCGTGTACTCGGTCGTGGGCAAGTCCAATGGGTATCGCGATTCGCGCAGCGCAACTGCCCTTGGTGGTATATTTCGACGTCGTGTGGGAAGTCGCGATGGGGGTTGTCGCAAGCTTCGAGCGTGCAGAATCCCAGCTCGAACTTTTTCCTGAGCTCGGGCCTCTGGGCCAACGCTAGCCCCGGAACGCGCAAGCTCGGTTTCTGGCACAGAGTGACGAACGGCGAGCTAGCACATGCAAGCGAACGCTGCTCGAGGCCATTGGGTTGCTGCCATCATAGCACCATGGTGGCATAGCCTCGCTCCATCTGTCCACTGCATCCCCAATGTCGTCTGGCGGCGAACGCAAAGTCTCCGACTCCCTCAGCCGGAGCAAGCGAGGAACCACTCCACGCCTCGCTGACCTGGGAGAGTCGCCGCGAACACCGCTCCTTCGCTCCATCTCGTCCACCTTTGGCTCGCCCGGTGGCTCCTTCCGCACCGAAGACGAATACGTCGTAATTGAAGTCGGCTCGCGCTTTGTGCGTGCCGGCTTCCCTGGCGAGAGTGCCCCGCGATGCACCCTCCCCTTCACGCCCGACGACCAGCGCCGGGTGGGCGACTACAGGCAGTGGGATCCTGAGCACGCGCAGAAGAGAAGAAAGCGGAAGAGGGGGGAGGAGTGGGGACAGGCACATGAGCTATACCGGATGGACCTGACCAAGCTCGATTTGGGACTGGTAGAGGACAAGTTCGAGAGGGCCATGAGGGAGGCGTACAACAAATACTTTTTGCTCGACACAAAGCCGAGGAGGGTGCTGCTCGCCATGCCGCCGCGCATGCCGCACGCCCTCATGTCGACCTTCATGGACGTGCTCTTCACGAGCTTCCAAGCACCAAGCATCACCCTCATGTCTACTCCCGTACTATCCGCCGTGGCAGCGGGACTGCGGTCAGCGTTGATTGTAGACATAGGCTGGGCCGAAACCCTCGTCACTGCAGTATACGAGTATCGCGAGGTGTCAGAAAGACGCAGTGTGCGGGCAGGCAAGATGCTCAGCGAGGAGATGGCCAAGCTGCTGAACGCCGAACTCGACCATGCTGAGCCTGGCGCGTCAAAGGCAGACGTCTCGTTTGAGGAAGCAGAAGAAGTTCTCAGCCGTGTCGGATGGTGCAAACCCATCCCCAGATCGAACCGCAGAACCCTTTACTTCCCCGCACGAGAAGCACCAGTCTTTGAGGAATTCGAAGACGCCGTCGAGTCACCGCCGCCCACCGTCACCATCCCCTTCCCCAAGCACACCCCGCCCACCGACCTCACAATCCCTTTCGCATCGCTCGCCAAGCCCACCGACGCTGCTCTGTTCGCACCTGAGCTGTCGATAAGCGAATTTGACGATGAAGACCTCCCGCTGCACCACCTCATATACCGCGCCCTCGTACAACTTCCAGTAGACGTCCGTCGCTTATGCATGTCACGCATAGTAATTACCGGTGGCGTTTCCAATCTCCCCGGTCTCAAGACCCGTATACTCAAAGAGCTGGATGCTCTGGTGCAAGCAAAGGGCTGGGATCCGGTAAAGAGTTACGGTAGAGCAAGTGCGCGTCGGGAAGAGAAGCTACGCAGTCAGCGTGAGAACATGGAGATGCGTAGGCAAGAAGGCGAGGATAATGTCGCCTCCTCTCTCGACCCGGATGGCCATGCTACAACAGTGCCAGCAGCCTTCCAATCACCCCAAGAAGATGCAATTGATGCAAAGTTCGCCCAGATGGCTCTTCGCAACGGCCCTCCTCGCGCCACTCTCGTAGGTGGCGTCATTAGAGGCGTCGAGACATTAGGACCGTGGGCAGGTGCAAGTTTAGTCGCACAACAACGCATCAAGGGCATCGTGGAAGTTGAGCGCGAACGGTACCTCAAGGATGGCTTGCAGGGTGCATCACGTGAGAAAGAAATATCCGTCATTGCGCAAAGACAGAGCATGGGTCCTGGCCTGTCTACTAAAAGTGGTGAGAGAGCTAGTTGGACGTTAGGAGTGTGGGCATAAGTTTAGGCGAACTGTTATATTGTGTTTGTTGTTTCGCGCTTGATACCCCTAAAAAATCTTCTCACTGCTTCGCTACCTTGGACCTGGCCGCCGTCGCTTTCGTTCTAACATAGTATCTCAGTCGTTGTCCTTTCTCTTTTGTAAACATCTAGCTGTTTCACTAAATACGCAGGTACGCACTTTGCCTCATGCTGTCCAAAGCCGCAAGCGAACAGATGCCCATCTCTTGAACTCTTGAACTCTTCAACTCTTCAACTCTTCAACTCTGCAGCCCTTCGGCGTGTCAATTTGCGTATTGCTATTCCATTGGCCGTTCGCATATGCACATTTCAGCCTTCTTCTTGGCCCGACACCTGGCATGCCAACAGCCACGGCATGCTAGCCCAATGGCGGGCGGGTGGTATCCACTCTCGTCAAGTGCCGCTCTGCCAGTGGTCGCCCACATCTGACTTTCAGGCAACAAGGCATCTCTGTAAGTCCGCAAATCTGTAGATGTGCAAACCGGCAGATAATCAACCATGTAAGCCGTCTCGCTAAGTATCGCTACAGCTGCTATGATTGGTGTGATCACATGAATATAGAGCCGTTGTGCCCACACTTATCTGCTTGTTCCGTGTCCTTCTCGTCCCTCTTACGCTTCCCACAATCATGGCAACCAGCAAAGATAGTCCCTCTGATTATGTCATCCACTCCAACCACCCGAACCAGTCTGAGGGACCTCTATCCCCTACCTACTGCCCAAGTCCTGCGTTTGACTTTGGTTCGTTTGGAACTCCAGTGGGCTCTGGGGAACCACTATTTTCAGGTCAAGACGCGGATCTCTACGCATCCCAGTTCCAGTCGTTCGGCGGCGCATGGAACCAACATTTCGAGGAGAACTACTGGAATCAAATACCGGACGGTCCACCAGCCGTTCAAAATCAAGCGCATAACGTCTCTCAGGCTGGAGATACGTCAAGCGAGTTGGCTACCCAGGTCCATTCGCAGAGGCAAGCTGAGTCGGCACGCTCACCGCTTCATGCTCAGAGCAAGGTAAGTCATAAAGCTCACTCAATTTACAAACACTTCCGCTCACATCATGCTCCCTAAAACAGCGTCTCGGGTTATATCAGGACTCCTCTGCCCTGGGGTTTTCTAAGAGCAGGCTCGCGCCTGCGCTTCACGGTCAAGAACGCCCACTGGAGGCGCCGCTGCAAAATCCCTACCCTACAAGATACACACGGCCGAAACTTTCACCTACAAAATCTGTTATGACCGAAGAGAGCGGCAAATCAGTTCGAAACTTCCCATGTTCGTTCCGCGCAGCACAAGAAAGGTTAAGTCTACCTTACACGTGCTCAGCACCACCAGTGACAACAGTGTCTGCGCTTCGCACGCACCTGAAGCGACCTTTGCCAGGGAAAAGACCCCCACATCTGGCTTTTCTCAAGCGTTGCACAACCTGTAACGAAGACATCCTCGACAAACTCGAGTTTGAAGAACGACACGGAACTGAGAAATGTACAACTCCACGGCCACAAAGAAAAGGCGATGAAGGACAAGCGCGGCAGTATGAGATGTTATGCACAAAGGTAGAACGACACATCAGGAATGCTGCGCTTAATGCAGACCAGTCTGGTGTGCGAAATACAAGCATCGCTGATCCGCCCCATGTTCTTATCAGGGATACCGTATGTATCTTCCCTTTCTCGTCGAGTTGTGCTCTGACCGACCATAGTAGCCCACGGAATATGGGATCGGACAGATTCAGGGTTTCCCTGTGGAAACGAATATCCAGTTTAGCTCTTGGGGTCCTCTGTCCAGCCAAGGTACTAGAACATTTGGCGAAAGAGAGCCGCCACCTACTTTCGTGCCGCGAATGCAATTACAAATAGAACCGTTCCTAAGAGTGGAATCGTTGCGGAAGCCGTTGAGCGCGCCTAAATCGCTACCGCGATCGCTTTCATTCTGGAGCAAGTCACGAATTCATGACTGGAGTGACGCCATGGGGCTCCATGACAATGAACAGGAATATCCTCTCGAATCGGATGCCTCAAATCTCCATTCCCATATCACACCCAACCAATCTATCATCTTGGACGAGGATCGGAACTCCGGGAGCTGCCATGAGGAGCTGCGGTTTACGCAGGACTTACCTCCTGGCTATGCACCATCTACACGTATTAATACTGGAGGATACCACAGCCCGGTCAACAAAGATGCAACACCCTCATTGACCTCGCAAAACATCCACGTAACGGAATTTTCCCCACCTGCAGGTTCGGGCACATTTTTGAAGGTACATTCGCCGCGTTCTTCGATTACCGTGAAGGATGGATTGAAATCGAGAAGCGGCTTGCGTCGTTCTTCGATCACCTCTATTTCTTCAGCATCGACAGAAGCATCACTAGGGGATCAATCAGACACAGAAGCTGTGTGCTGCGATCTTCAGGGTTGCAGAGCACAGTTTACGGGACGCTTTCGCGTTGGAAATCTCGCGCGACACAAAAGGACTGTTCATAGGACGGACTCAGCTGGATATCAATGTATGGATGCTAATTGTATGAAGATGTTCAAGCGTTCAGATGCCCGTCTAAAGCATTGTCGGGCCCATCACCCATGGTTGGCGGCTTAAAAGGCGTGATGAATACATGGCAGGGCAGTGCGCCACTTGAAGATACACTATAAGCACGTAGAAAGCTACATCAACCTCTCATGATTATCACTGTGCATTAATCCTATCTATGTATCCATCAAGCACCTGCATCACACCACTGAAATCTGTCATAGACGTCCGGCTATCGGTATACACCACTCCCTGACCCAAAGAGACATTGCGCATCAAGCCGGTCAGAAAATCTTTCTTGAAACCCTGCACAATACTCAGTGCGTTTTCCACAGTAATCCAAGACCTCCTGACCTCGTCTGGCAACGACATCTCTCTTCCACGCCCGCAGTTCGTCCCCGCTACTTAACTTTGGTAATGAGGGAGACCCCCTTCAGTCCAGGGTACGTGCTAGCGAAATATAGTCTTATGTTTGTGCTTAACCCTTTGACCCATCACTAACTCCTAGGAGTTTACGGAGATAGAAGAAGAACCTAGCCCTTCCAATGCTCCTCGCAGCGCGCCTGCGATCGAGAACCCGCCGCCAGATCATGATCGTGCCAGCCATGTCACAGCCAACAACGGCATTGCCCCCAAACAAAGCAAGAAACGAAAGTTCGAATGTCCCTCACGACCATCAGAACATCATTTTGCCAGCCATGACACAGCCAGCAACTTGATTGCTTCCAACCAAGGGGAGAAACGGAAATTCCAATGTCCACAACGCGTAGCGGAGCTGGCAATGGATCGCAACGTCCATGCATGTACCGGAGTCGAAGCGAGAAGCATGGCCAAAGTCCGACGACACATGGTACGCGGTTCACGCGGCCGGCCACCTCATTTGCAATTCCTGAAGCTCTGTCCGACCTGCAATGAAGACATCACTGACCAAGACGCATTTGAGAACGAGCATGGCGCCCACGGAGAGCTATGTCAGAGCCCCCGCAAGCAGCACAAAGGGCCAGCGGCTCAGCAAGAGCAGTGGGATGGGTTGTAGGACAAGATCATGCTCCAGATTAGGTCCCGAAGCGCCTCTCCGGACGGAACCCCGACTCGGATTGGCTCGCCTCATGATACGCCGGGTGAAAGTGCTGTTACAGGTGCGATCTTCTTCCGACCATCTGAGACCTCGCGTATACCGCCAACTCCTCGAAAGAGCCCCAACGAATACTCTGCAGGCCTTCTCCGCGATATTATTCATCCCTTCCTCCAAGTTCTTATGGATGACTCGAAGGAAGCAGCTTACGGTTCTCGTTTTGGGGGGTCCTGTGCTGGTACAAGAGGCGCGCGGGAGATGAAAAGTTTACGCTGTTCATCGATCATTACGAATCCACGGTGTGGGTATCAATGAATTGGACAGAAAATACAAAGGCTGCAATTCGATTTCTTGGTGAAAAGGAACAGGTAGACTGGCAACAAAGTAAGCGCTCTTCCAAGCAGTTGATCAAGGGATCAGTGCATAGTCTTAACAGAATTCAAGCAAGGAAAATGGGCAACAAGTAACGAGATGCACAAAGATTTTGACATCTTACAAGTTCAAGGGGAGTTCAGCCAAAGTGGTTAGAATTTATAAAGGGTTATGCGGGAAGGTAGAGTAGTGGTTTAATCACACCCTAACCATCCTCACCACACCTACCCAAAAACATCCCAAAACCAAGCTCAATGTCATAAGAAATTTCATTACTCGTAAGTCCCTCCGCAGGAATTGTTCAATCCAGCTTTCATCATACTCCGTCCAGAAATCCCTTAGTTCCTAACATTCCCCCTAATCTCATCATCACCGCCATGAGTGTGCACGTACGTCTGATCCCTCTCCTCGGGCGCACCAACACCACCGTGTGCGAAGTCGCCGGCCTTGGTGGGCTGACCGTTGGCCTTGATGCTGCCGCCCTCGTCGAGCGGGATCTCGCGGTTGTTGCCTGCGCCGCTGGCAGCAGAGCCGTACTTGACTTGTGCGCCGGGGAACTTGCCCTCTACGTTTGCGGTGTCGACGCCTGACTCGACAGCTGCGGAGAGAGAAAATGTTAGTGTTTGTCTACTTGTTGCTGTTGTTTCGGGAGCGGGGGAGGGGAGGATGGAGGATGGAAAGACGTACTGGAGTCACCCTGCTCGTGGCCCTTGACAGCAGCGTTGCTGTTCAGGTCCTTCTCCGCCTGCTTGGCGATGTCGGCGGCATTGGTGTTCTTGTACTCGGCAGACATGATGTGTGATGTAGTATTTCGTTTGGTTGGTTCGGAAATGCGTGTCGTGTTTCGGAGCGTGTATATGTGAAAAGGTTTTCGAGATTGGAGTATCAAAGAGTTGTTTGTGTGTATGTGTGTAAGATGGAAGGGTTTCTGTTGCTTTATAAGAGGAAATCAAGTGGCTTCGCTATGGATTTGGTTTTGCTATGATGTGCACGATGATGCAAAGGCAAAGTGGTGGTGGAACTTGATGATGTCACGGCGACGACACAAACAGCGGGCCGAAGAGTAAAGATCCTTTTTCTTTCGCAAAATGGAAATGTCTTGCCGGTTAGTGAAGGGGGGGAATTCTGCGAGCTAGGAGCCTGGATTGCTGTTGCTGTTGCAGGTTAAGTGGGTAGCTTTGCCCTGGTGGACGCGTGCGCGCCGGGTGTGTTGTGGTGAAGTGATGACATTCAGATACCACACCAAGGCCGCAAGGCCGCAAGTCCCACATCATCATCAACAGAAACATCGTCATCACCAGAACAACGAGATGAATTTGCGCGGGCATAATATGATGCATTTGTAAAACCGCTATACACATCCCAGAAAACTCCTCATCTCTCGTTAAGCATGAAGTGGTCATTCCTCATGAGTCACTCGAGACTCCCGTCAACCTCATACTTTACCATGCCTTGGTACAGAACCCGCTATAAGACGCCATGCTCACAAACTGATATAATGCAGAATTATGTAAAACGAACAAACGACCACATAACCAAGGAAACTTTTGTGGGCATCTACCACCCCTCCGTTCATCCCCCCACAACCCCATTACTTCTCGTCTATAGCGAAAATGACGCGTCGAAGCGGAGCTCGCTGTAGTGTTTTCGTCTTCGTATGTTGGTGGGATAAAAAATGTCTGTTGCCCTTCTTGCCGTTGCTTTTGATCCAGGTTTCAACAGCAACATGTCTGGCGCTGTTGAGTAGAATGCCGGGTTTTAGATCGTTCCTCTAAAAGATCTCCGAGTCGAGGCTGCTGCGGTAGCTCTCTAGAGATTCTTCGTCGGCTGTTGCTGTGGTTAGCATGTATTGCACAGCGGTTCATCTAATGGTGTGACATACCAGCAATTGGCTTCCTTCGGATGACGGTATCCGAGTGCTGCAGCGGGCTGCTTGGCTGAGGGCTCTTGCTACCCATGGGCCTGGGGCCGGTAATCTTGCGCTGAGGGGTAGCACTGCTGCCACGTAGGCTCTGGAAGCTCGCGCGAGGCGAGGCGTTGGGTGTCATCTGTGCTTAACGTTAGTAACCAGTTCTGGTCGGCGCGCAACTTCAACTTACGCGGTGACCCCTATCAGTCTCAAGGGAATAACGCACCTCTGCAATAGGTGCAAGTGGTGTCAAAGCACCTTGGCTGCCAAACTCGTTCGGCGAGCTGTACATTTGCCTCGTCTGGCCGTAGCCTGCAAGTGTCTGCGGAGGGACAAGTGGTCCATCATCCAAAACCTTGGCTGGGCGCGCTGGGCCCCCGTGCTGTTCCGAAGCTTGGCTGTAGCTACCATCAGACGAGATGGGAGAGAGGATGCTAGCACCCTGAGGAGCAGAAACACCAGAAAGGCGGTTGCGAGCGAGCGATGGCATGCTGCCCCATTGGTCGTAGTCAGGCGAGCCTATGCTGTTACGCATGGGTTCGAAAATTTGCGCCTGAGTCTCCAAGTTGTTCTGGTGACGTCCAGTAGGTCCGGGCCGTGGCTGGGGATGTTGCAGGTTCAGCGAGTTGCGGTGAGCCTGGTACTTGGGGTCTTCCATCTCGTACAGATGCTCCTCGGGAATGAGCGGCGAGGCGGAGCGCTCAGACAAAGCAGAACGAGCAGAACGAGCAGAACGGATCGAGGATCTGTCATCCCTAGCTAGTGATGTGTTTGAGCGAAGCCTGTCATCCTCCTGCTGGTCATATGGCTCGTCATCGTCATAGTAGTCATCCTGTGAGGATGACCTGGAGTGACCCGACCGAGCGGAATGAGCCGAGTAGGGTCGCTTCTCCCCTGAGCTGTTGCGCGGCAAGCTCTCGGGATTGGTGGAGGAGGTCGTCTTGGACCATCGCGAAATCTTGGGAATGCCAAAGATTGATGACGAGTTTGACTTGTGCTTACGCTTGGGTGTATCATCCTGACTCTGCGAGTCTCGCGCTGCCTTTGACGCTTGGGGCGGAGTTCCCAATGAACGGCGTTTCTCATGGAAAGCCTCTTGAGTCGGCGTGGTCATTCGCTCCGTGTTCTCGAAGCGCTGACTGCGCTCGTCAAACTCCTCGTCGCTCTCTTCTCGTACCGTGCTTATGCGATTGGTCGGCGCAACATCGTAACCCGAGTGAAGATCCTGGATGCGACGTGATGAAGAAGGGTTGGAGAAGTAGCCCGACTGGTTTGGCGAAGATGCGGTATTGGCGCGACCCTCAGGTTCATAGCCTGGATCGCCACTTGCTCGCAAGTTCTCGTAAGAAGTAACACTATTTGACCGAGCTTGCTGGTCCAAAGTGAGCTGGTTGACCTGCTTCAAGCCCTCAACTTCTCCAAGCAATTGGACCAGCATTGCCTCAATATGCTTGATGTCTCCGTCGCCTTTACCGGCGCTCAGTCCCTTTAGCGCACGCCTAAAGACATTCTTCTTCTTGGTTTCAATCTCTTCGTCCGAATTGGATCGGTTAATGCGCGGGGGCGTCATCGGTTGGGGACGGGGGCCGCCCATGATTCTTTGCTCTGCGATATTAACCCTCTTGTCGGTCGTGTTCATGATCATGTTGTCCTGAACCTTGATGAATTGCTTGAGATCGTCCAGTTGAGTGCGCATCTCAGCTGCGCTGCGGACAAGAGTCACCAGAATCTCGGTATCGCGTGCATTGCGCTGCGCGTCTCGAACGGTGAGGTGGTCCATGAGGGCAACAATATCTTTCGATTGAATGTGGTCGATACCCTTGCCGGTAGCTGCGTCGTAGAGTGGCGAGTCCATGCCATGAGAGTTACCACTGACGTGCCGATCATGTTTGTTTCGACCAGAAAACAGTTCTGGGTCGCCAAGGTCCGCATCATCGTACTCGTCGCCGTACCCATCATCATCAAACAATTTGGAGTGATTGCGGTTCTGAGGCGTGTAGCCTTCACGTTGGTTAGCCGACTGGTAACCCTCGTCTTTCCAGCCGGTCTGGCCTGACAAAGGAGTGCGACTACTCTGCGCATAGCCTGCCTGCTCGTATTGTGTCTCACCTGGATAGGGATGATCGTAGTCATCTTCTACGGTGGCTTGATGTCGATCATCAAACGAGTCTGGGCTCGGTTGCTCCTGTCTCTGATGAGGAGCACCCTTGGCAAACGAGGTGGGTGTGCGCTCCCTTTCCTCTTGTCGGCTGAGTAGCTCGTCGGTACGGTCGCGGTAACCGTCTCCTCCTCCGATTGGACCTTGGATGATTGAGGGATTGGTCGTCACGTCAGACTCATAGTCCTCCATGCCATATCCAATCTCGGGCATATCATCGTGGCCCACGGGGAATGCGCTGTGGTGCATCCGGGGTGCTGAGTCGATGGATTCAGCATCCTCAGACTGGGCGATGCTCTGCCTGGGAGAGTTCTCGCGGGGAATGCTCTGCTTTGGAGAGTTCTCAACATTGCGCTCCTGCACCAGCGCTTCGGCCTTTTCCCGAATCGCGGACCATTTCTGGCCGGCAGGTACATCATCGGTTTGCACATACGCAGGGTTTGTGGTTACTTGAGATAGCGTGCTCTTCTTGAGTGGGCTTGACGCCATGGATGAGCGCACACTCATCTCGGTCTGATCGTAGAGGGAGGCGACGGCGGATTCCACGGCGAGTGGCGTATGGACATACTCAGGCACCGTTCCGACCTTGCGGAGGTCTTGATCCAGTTTGGGATCTTGGTCGTTGTACGGGCCGTCTCCGACGCTATCGTCAGTGTACTGGGTCAATCGGTTATAGTTGGCAGGTGGTGGTGTCAAGGGACTGTCCTCCAGTTCACGTCGATACTGCTCATTCTTCTCATGATTGCGCTCAAAGAACTCATTCGTGTCTCCCGGAGTGGTCGGCTCGTTGAGAATTGATCTTTTGCTTTCCAAAGTGACGCCCTGTGGTCGTTTACGGGTTCGCGCTGCTCGTGTGCTTGTGGTCGAATCTAATGACGCAATTGAAAGGCCAGATTGCCGTCGCTCAAAGTGATCGCCGAGCGAAGAAACAGACGGTCCACTGCGGATAGAATGGAAACGTCGAGGTGAGCCAGTCTTGTTCGCCTCCTCTCGATAGCTGGCCTCGCTTTGAACCGGGCTGACGCCGCGTCTCGATTGGGTATCGCTCTCGATTTCGTACTGCGAAGCTTGGGGCTGAGACTGTTCGATTGCGCGTGCTTTGGCAGCAGCAGCAGCCGACAAGCCGGCGTCATCCTTCGAGCGAGATGTATAGCTGCGTTCACTCTTTGGTGTTGAAGTTCGAGCATCGCCCGTAGAGCGATTGCTCTGAGCAGAGCTCAGCGTCTGCCGGAGCGCGTTGGGGGTCCGGCTGGGTGTTTGAGGGGAGGGCGAGATGTAACCGCGAGAAACTTGTTGCAAGGGAGTCTCGGCACCTGTTCCAGTCACGGCAGTGCTGGCCGATGACCTTGACTGGGGCCTCTCTTTGGTCTCTGTCTCGGCGGAGAGGATTGAATCCCGTGTAAGCTCAGACCCTCCAATTAGCTCGCTATGGTTGAATGGTAGTGGTGGGACGAGTTCCTTGGGACGTGGTTCCTCGTGCACGCTCTCGGACACGCTTTCGGACCGACTTCTGATGCTGCGAGAAGAGCGATGCTTTCTCTGTTTGCGCTCTTCTTCCTTCTCTTCGCGCTTCTCTTCGCGGGAAGTATGGTGCTTCAGAGCGGCAGTAGTGAGGCCAGCGCCAGCAAGTCCAATCAGAGCCGAGTCCCGTTGGGACATGCCCTTTTCGTCCTTGCTTTTTCTTCGGTGCGACTTTTCGTCTCTGGTTGTTGATTCGGCGAAGCTGGAGATGGAACTTCGGCTGGATCGTCGCTCGCTCTTGCGGCTCGATCCACTAGTCAATAGAGTGCCTGGATCGTCACCTTCTTTGTTGAGAACGACCTTGGGCTTGTTGGTGTGAAGTTTGGGTGCGCTGGATGATTTGGAAACACGTCGCTTGGATGATGGATCGCGAGAGCTGGTGGTAGACTCGACGGGTTCGTATGTCGCTGTGCTGTCGCGGTTGGTGCGATCAAACTTGTCCATGTTTCGGGACGTGCGGTTCTCTTCCTTCAGTGCATTGAGCTCAGGGAGAATCAAACGCTTGATGGCATCCTCAACCGTAGCCAGTAGTTTTGGGTTGTTGATTGAGGAGGTGCCAGAGACGGCAGAGCGACGGTCTGCATTTGAGGACAACAGACTGTCGCTGCCGCTCACATGGTCGACGTCTTTGCTCCGCCTCCGGTGTGACTTGCGGGGGGAGGAAAGCTCGTCGTCTCTTCGCCTAGAAGTGTCTCTTGACTTGGAGGACCTTTCTTTGGACTTGATGGTGCTGCCTTCTGCAGCCTGTTGTTGCAGCTTCTCCATGACGCGCTGGGTGATGCGGTCCTTGCTGAGACTTCTGCTTCGTTGTTCTCGGGGTGCTTTCAAGGTGTCCTTGATGGCCTCGGAGACCATGGAGTCGGTGACGGCGTCCCTTTCCAAGCTGCGACTCCTGCGGCGCGCAGGGGGGAGGATCTCTGTGGCGCCTGTCATGCTGTCTGCGGGCATGGAAGAGACGTCGGAGGTCATTGGCAGGTAGCGGCCGTCGTCGCTGTCTACGTCGCTATCGTAGGGCAATAACTCGATGTCGACGGGCGGGATGGAGGAGAAATTGGAGATGTCGGAGTAATCAACGCTGCGGGTTTCGATAAGCTCGTCACGGGACTTAGTTCCGAGCGAGATGCGCCGGGTATGGGAGGGCTTACGAGGGTTGCGGGTGGTTTGGGTGATCTTCAGGTGATCGCTGGCGCTGGCGGTGCTGTTTCGGGACTTGCGAGACGAAGGGGTGACCCTTACGCGTACACTGGGACGCGAGCGCAGGTGGCCTTCGGGGTTGCCTACTTCAAAATACTCAATCAGCAGCGAGGTCTGCGAGGGGTACTTTTTGTGGAAGAGGCTGCTGCTGGCGGTGCTGTTTCGGGGCTTGGTCGGGGTGGTGGTGTTGATGGTAATGGCAGTGCCGTCTTCGGGGACGGAGTAGGAGGTTCTGTCGGTGCGGTTGGAGACGTTGGTCTCAACGTCGTCTTGGTTGATGGATTCGTCTGCGGAATCGAGAGTCGAGGGTTCAGTAGGTGCCGGGAGAGGAGGTCTGTCTGTATAGCCCATCGTAGAATCTGAAGATTCTCAGAAGGTGGGGTGGGTGAGCGAAGACATGCCCGGCGCCGTTTTCCTCGAGATCTTGTGGGAGAGGGAAAAGGAAGGCGGCTTGGGACGAGGGGGCAGGGCCGTTGCGTGGCTGTTTCTCGTGTGCGCGACGGCAAAGGGTGCTTGGTGGTACTTGGGCGGGCGCCCGGACAGACAGCGAACGTGAGAGCGCGAGGGCGCCTAGTTCATGGCAGCGTGTGCGGGCCGGCGTGTGTGCAGGTGCGGGCTATGCGAGGCAGCTCTGCGGCATGCGACGCTCTGCGACAATGGCGAGCCGGCGTGCTGTAGCGAAGGCTGGGGGGCGTGTTAGCAGCAGCGCAGCGGTGGGCTGGACGAGTCGCCAACAACAACCAGCTGCACCAGCCAGGCCGGCCGGAACGTGACCAGCGGCCGCACAGGAACAGGAGCAGACGTACCGGCGCCAGGAACAGGCGCAGACAGCGAGTGTCGTGCGGCTAACAATGGCTCTGCAAGCTCTCTCTGGAGAGCTGGCGGAGAGGCTGCTGTGGTAGGAACGCAGTCCCCAGTTGTGGTGGAGAGAAAGCCGGGTCAAGGCTCCTCTAGCAGCAAATCCTGGTCGGCGCTGGCACTACCAGGCCGTGGGCGCGCGCGAGGCTGATTGGGCCTCTTTCCTGTCACCAGCAGACGGGCTCTGCATCCGAGCCTCACGGGAATCCTGGCAGGATCAAGAAGACCAAGAAGACCAAGAAGAGCAGTAAATAGAACAAGTCACGGATGTGAAGAGTGATGCAGCCTGGCATGCCTGGGACGCCTGCTACATCATGACCTGTTGCGCCTCGCTGTCCTGTCCGTCTCGCCCAGCCACCCTACGCGCAGCAGCGCGACAAGGCCAAACAGCGTGCCTGATAATCCTCGTGGGCCGCCGTTGGCCATGCATGCACCACGCGCATGCACTGGGCAGTAGTCGCATGCCCCTCGCCCAAACTCTGCCGCCCTCGACAAATCCCAGCCTCTACACGGCCGAGCACAGCAAACAGAGATGGCTGGTCACGACAGGAAAAGCAACGTACCCTCGCTAATTCCATTCTATTCTTACCCCTCCCGTCCGCCGCCCCCGACCCCCCCGACCCCCGCGCCCCCGAAACTTGAAAATGAAGAAAGCTGACAGTATTATTTTTTTCCTTTCTTTCCTTCCTTCCTTGCATGCTTGCGACATTTTACCCCGGCGTCGTATTCGTAGATCATGGGCCCTTCACCGCCAAAAGGTCCATATCGTCATGTCGAGACCGTCTCGATGCTAGCCACTTCACTAGCACCCGTCTCCGTTACCAGGGGTGATTTGTGCCGAACCCGCCAGTGGGCGGACGCATCCGCCCCTCGGTCTACGCGACGTCATTGGCCTGAAGCTCCTGTCCGCTTGCCAGCGCATCGCCCATACAGCCCGTCGCATTGCACTTTGGGCTCTCTCGTAGGGCTGCCCGGGGTCTACGGTCCGTCGAGTCATATCTCAGAAGTCCTATATGGTAGAGAACAATGTCCCCAAGGATGCAGCCATGGTGAACTGGCAGTTTGCGCCTGTTCAAAAAACAAGCCATCCGGTCCCCTCAGTGGCTATGCCACGTCGCCAGCTCCCTTCTCAGCTGTCTGACGACCCTTGTTGTTTTTTTCGCCAACGCGTCCTGACGTCGTATGCGCCTGATGTACTCTGCTCTGTGTGTGTGTTGCATTCCTCGTGTTTTGAGGTGAACCTGCGCTTGCATGAAAAACGTTGCTAGTCCGAATCTGACAAGAGGGAGTAAGTACCTGCAAGTCATCATGGTCAAAGTCCACAATGATCACGTGTCGCCAGGCAACATCAACTTGGGCAAACTGGACTGCTGACAACTTACTCAAGTCCCCCTGAGTGTTTGATTGAACAATGTAAATAAAGCTTTCAGCTCCTAGTCGATGCCAATACGTTGATTATTTTTGGTACGCCAGACTCCCTTCAATGCCCCTTGGTAAAAACTTTAGAACCTCCGGCCCTGCTTCATTGGTCGTCGTCCCTGTTGCGGCTGACTACCGTAAGCCCTTCGTCCCTCCACCTTCTTGTCGCGGCTCAAGCTCGCGCCAAGGCTGATGTCGATGCGGGGTGGCGTCGAGAATCCGAAGCTCTTGGCCCTGGATAATGTTGTCAGTATCAATTTGACAAAGTACGTGAAGAACAACTTACACCTTGACCAAGTCCAGCTTGTGCACATCGAACACGGAGCGTAAGCTATGGCTGGCATATGACTGAAGGTACGATCGGTAGCCGTCCTTGGCGCTCTTGTTCAGGTAGTAGTTTTTCGATCTTTATGATCATTAGTTTCTGTTTTATCATGCATGTGTGTGTGTGTGTGTGTGTGTGTGTGTGTGTGTGTGTGTGTGTGTAGTCGTGGTACTCACATTAATGCCTCGAGCTGGCTCTGGATGTTGAGAATCTTGTTGGCAGGAAGTTCAAACTAGACCACAATGTCAGCGTCTCTCCGGCTTTCAATCAACCGAATAAGCTTACCTCGACCAGCGGTACCCGGCTTTCCTTCAGGAGCTTCAAGAAGCCGACTTCTGATGGGAGCAAAAACATCAGACTCCTACCCTTGCCGTTGGAGCCTCTTGCTGTTCGTCCAACTCGGTGAATGTAGTCACGAGGATCATCCGGAGGCTTTTTTCAAGTTAGCTTGCGAATCCATTTCGGGGCGGGCATATACGTACATCGAATTGGATTACCCAGTCCACCTCTGGAATGTCAAGACCACGTGCCGCGACATCTGTACAGATGAGGGTACCACTCTGAGCATTCACAAACTCGAAGAAGCGGTTTGTGCGCGCTTGCTGCTTGAGCTTGCCGTGTAAACCAAGCACCGGCAAGTCGATATAGTTGAGGAGTTCGCTGTAAAAGTCGACAGACGCGCACGATGAGAGGAAGACAATGACCTTCTTCTTCTGATGTTTCTTCAAGAAGCTGAACAACAACCTGAATCTCGTGTCCGAATCGCAGAGGACGTAACCCTGCTCCAACCCTTGTACAGTGCTGTGTTCGGCCCGGTGATCGACGTTGATGTATAGAGGGCCGGGCTTGAGTGAAATCCTGGCAAGATCCTCAACCTTTGTCGTCTGCGTAGCGGAGAAGAGCATGGTTTGACGTTCGGTGGGCAGGATCTTGATGATCGATCTCATTTCATCCTCGAATCCGACTTCCAGAATACGGTCAGCCTCGTCGATGATGAGAGATCGCAGGTTCTTGAAGACGAATCCCTGGGTGTTGTGCAAATGATCCAAAAGGCGTCCAGGCGTGGCGATGATGAGGTTCAATCCCTTGCGCAGCTTCTCTGCCTCAGCACTCCTGTTCGCACCCCCGATCAGGATACCAAAGGTCTGACTGTGGTTGGCCATGAGCTCGCGCGCTACACCGAAGATCTGGAGCGCCAGTTCACGGGTCGGGCTCACGACGATGACACCGGTGCCGTTGCGGGGCTTGAATCGCAACTGCGAAAGCATCTCGATGGCTGGGATAAGGAAAGCAAGGGTCTTTCCACTGCCCGTCTTAGCGGCACCAAGCACATCTCTGCCCGACAAAAGCGGTGGAATCGCTTTCTGTTGGATCTCCGTCATATTCTCGAAGCCCATTTCCTTGATCGCCGTCATTGTACGCTCAGATAGATTGAGCTCATCGAAGCGGACCGGGTTCGGCGTGGGCATTGTAGTGCCGGAAGGGAGGTCGAGAGCATTGCTACCTGTGCCAGAGGGAAGGTCGGCAAGCTTGCTGTCGTCTGCGTCGGCGCCATCGTCGTCGCTCTCGGCCTCAGCCTCAGCCTCAGCAGCCTCCGGAACGGGTTGCTCCTCAGCCTCTTCATCGTTACTGTCTACCTCGGCGGATTCTTCTTCAACGGTGACTTCTTCTACAACAGGCTCCGCTTCCTTCGCCTTACGTGCCTTCTTGCGCGCCTTCTCTACACCATTTTGCGCCGGCGCCGCAGCTGCGACTTCTGCGCCCTTTTTGCTCTTGTGAGATCGCTTCCTCTTGTTGCTCGAATCGACCGCGGCGGGCGACATGATTGGAATTGTGCGTGGGTCGGCTTTTGTAGAACGATGCGAAAAGTTCGACTTGGAGCGCAAGCCAAACTTCTGAGATCGAAAAAGTTACGGCGCTAGAGGACCCTGGTTTGTGCACGGTCCATGTCCGAGGCGCGACGTGATGTCGCCAGTTTCTGGGTCTTGTATGGAAACCAACTCAAGACGAACGGATTTCTCCATAGACAATACAAGAATTGGAGATGTCTGTATCGATATCTTTCCTTTTTCACCATTTCTGCAACTCTTGAGCCGCGTGATTCGTAGATGGAATGAACTTGACTTGTCCAGATACCCACCAGCCGGCATGCAGACCGATGACCTGTTTACCGGCTGCGATGTTTTGAGATCCCGCGTCAAGTACAGAGCTTTACTTGACTGGGAGATGGGGGAGATCATGCAATCTCTGAATAATGTATTGTGCAGCTCAAGAAGCCGACTTGTCTACGGGTATTACCAATCAGCTCATACCACTACGCATGCATATATGCCATCCCCCAGAAGTTGCTCCGCCACAGATAACCATCTGAACAATAGCCCATCTAGCATCTACACATCATGGCACCCAGGATTTTCCTGTATGTCACCATAGTCATCAGCCTCTACTCATAACTCACGGCCATATCAGCACAGGAGGAACAGGCTACATCGGTGGCTCCGTTCTACACACCATCGCAACCGCCCACCCGGAATACAACATCACCGTTCTACTCCGGCGAATGCCCGAAAACTTCCAATCCACATACCCCAATATCGCCATCATTAAAGGCGACTACTCCAGCACCGATCTCATCGCCTCTGCCGCAGAACAAGCCGACATCGTAGTCCACAACGGCGACTCAGACCACGAACCCAGCCTCAACGCCATCATCAACGGACTCCTCCGGCGGTCCACGCCAGGCTACCTCCTGCACCTCTCCGGCACGGGAATCGTCTCAGACTGGGCAGATGCAACCTACCTCGGAAAGCTCAACCCCAAAATCTGGTCCGACATCTCTTCTCTACCCGAGATCCGGCAGCTCCCTCTCACAGCACTGCACCGCAACACGGAAGCCATTTTGCACGACACGGTAGCAAAGCATGGCGGTAGGATTAACATTGCCATCATGTGCCCACCGGATATCTACGGTAAAGGCAAGGGATTGGCGAAAACGCACAGCGCGCTGATACCATTGTTTGTCAGCGAGATCCTGAACAAGGGGGGCAAAGTGGCCTACTGTAATGAAGGGACCTGCACCAGAAGCTGGGTGCACATAGATGACCTCATGCGTCTCTACCTACATGTTGTCGAAGCCGCGGCATCGGGCAACAAGCCAGATCAGTACTTCAATGACAATGGGTACTACTTCGCTAGCACGCAGGAGCACTCGCATATCGAGACTGCAAAGGCGACGGCAGAGATTTTGCATAGAAACGGTATTATTGAGAGTGCGGAACCTGTTCAGGTCAGTGTGGAGGAGCTGGATACCATGGCTAATGTCCCTGGCTTCCCTAAACTGGCGAGGTACCTGTTCGCTAGCAATTCGCGCACACGAGCGGAGAGGGCGGGGAAGTCGTTTGGATACAAAGACGAAGCACCGGGTTTGATGGCCTGTCTAGAGGCGGACGTTTTGGATGCTGTCAAGGCATCGTAGAGCTTCACGTGAGTCGAGCAGAGTCTAGACAGCTGGAGCAACATTTCTTTTTTTCTTTTTTTTTTTTCATCGTGTAATGTCAGTTGCTGTATTTTGTAGTACACTCATGCTGTATTTCAAGCTCATCACTTCTCCCCATCGTGGGTATGACATAAGTAGACAGGCTTTCGTAAGAATAAAGGCAGTTTTGCATATCACGAGAAATTACATTGAGGCTGGGCGTACCCAAATCATTCCCACGCCTACACGCTCTAGCTAACGAGACCATCTCTTGTATCCAATAGCATGTCATTCGGACCCAATCATCGCATTCGGCCGTCAAGTCCCTGGAGATCGCGCTCCAAGTCACTACCGTTCCATCCGCCCTGATTGAACGCCTCCTGTGGCCTTGGCTCTTCGTAGCCTGCACGATCGTAGTTGTTGGGTATCGGGACTTGGGGAGCCTGGCCTGTACCGGCGCCTGCACCGGGCTGTACGCGAACCATCTGGCGGAAGCGGCTAACCTCGTCTAAGATCATCCTCTTCATCTCTGGAATCTCCTCGACAACCTCAAACTGGAAGTCAAAGGTTGTTGGGCACGAAGGCTCGTCGGATGCGTCGTGCCAGATCTGTAGGTACCTGTGTTCCAAGGCCTCCTCGACTGAGATACGGCTGGACGGGTCGAAAGCGAGCATTCGGTCTAGCAGGTCGAGTGCGTCGGGGTTGGCATTTCTGAAGAGCGACTGGAAGGAGATCTTCTGCATATACGGCAAGTTGCGAACGTAGTCCTGTGCACGAGGGGAGCCGATGCGCGACAGGGTTTCTTCGTTGGGTGTTCCGAGGTAGTGCAAGATCTGGTTAAGCTGGTCGACGTAGTCTCGGCCCTTGAAGAAGGGCTTACCTCCCAGCAGCTCGGCGAGGATGCATCCTACTGACCACACGTCGACTATCGAGGGTTAGATCAAGTTCAAAAGGTGGAGTATTCAAGTAGGGGTTGTTGTTGTTGGTGGTGGTGGCATAGACGCTGAAGCCTCAGTCGCAGAGCCCGCACGCCACCTACGACGGGCTCCGACTTGATGAGAGAGAGAGAGAGACAGGTGCGAGGACTTACTGGCTTTTGTGTAACTTTGGAAGCTCAACATAATCTCGGGAGCTCTGTACCACCGGGTAGCGACATACTCGGTCATGTACCCCGCGTTCTCTTCAGGGTCCATGGAGAAGCCTCTAGCCAGTCCAAAGTCGCAAATCTTGAGTTCACAATCGGCGTTGACGAGCAGGTTACCGGGCTTGAGATCGCGATGTAGGACGTTTGCCGAGTGGATGTACTTGAGGCCGCACAGGATCTGGTAGATGAAGGACTGGAAATGGGCATCGGTCAACGGCTGGCCGGACCGGATGATGGCTGCCAGGTCGCATTCCATGAGCTCTGCGTCAATGTCAGCAGCGTGCCATGCGATGAGGCGGGAATAGGGCATACCCTCGTAGAGGTAGCACTCGTTGAAGTTGTCCGGGCGGGGAATGTCCATGTCATAGAGACATGTTATCTGTGCGACGGGTTTTAGTATCAGGTCTTGAGGCCGTGGGGGGCGCGCGTCTCGTAGCGGGGTGGGCTTACATTGCGATGTCCTGCGAGGGGTCAGCATCTGTTACTGCCGACGGGCGTAGTCGACAGCCGACATACCTCTGAAGTGCTGGAGCAGCTTGATCTCGCGCAGGGCGCGCTTCGCAAGGATCTTCTTGCTGAAGACGTTGGTGACCTTCTTAATGGCCACGCCCTCGCCCGTCTGGTTGTTGGTAGCGGCACTGCGGGACACAATCAGCATGGGGTCGGCGTGCTCGCGTCGCTGGCGTCGCACCATACGATGCCATAGGCACCCTGCCCAAGCTCCTTGGTGACGTTGTAACGCTCATCGACGATGAACTCTTGGTTGAAGACCTGCCGTCTGTGAGTACGTGTCACGGGTGGTGCATCGCGTCCATGCCTACCTTGAACACTTTGCGGTTGGCGAGGTCGCCCATGATGGAGGCAGTCGCGGTGGGGGCAGGCTGAAGGTGGCCAACAAGAAAAGATTCTGGGCAAGAAGGCGTGGACGAGAATATGTACGTGGGCGGCACAGGTCAAGACAACGGGGAGAAGGCAGGTGGTCTGCGCAGGATATGGTATAAGGCTAGGCGCGCGGCCAATGTGATGACAGACAGCTGCTGCGACAAACAAAGCGGGGCGGCGGCTGTGGAAAGTGGGCGGCCGGGCGGTGGGACGCTGAAAGAAGGCGCAGACTCTTCACCGGGAAGTTTGAAGTAATAGGAAAGCGATTGACGATGTGACGATGCAGAAAAGCGGTCGTGCTGTGCCCCTTCGCCTTCTCCGTGAGGGCATGGTGGGGTTGGTATCCAGTCGCATCGCAGACGAGGGGTTCAGCCTGCCTGCAACGGGCATGGCGCAGCCCTTGGCCATCGACTTCAGACCGCTCCGCCCGCGCTGCCGGCTCTGCCCTACAATCAGGACAATTGCCCGTTGCAGCTCCATCACCGTTTAGCCAGCCCATGGCCAGACCGCACCCGGATTGCCGGGGAGCGAGAAAGACAGAGAGAGAGACAGAGAGACAGAGAGACAGAGAGACAGAGAGACAGAGAGACAGAGCGAAAGCCCCACGGACAGACGCGGCCGGCTCGGCCCTAGCTCATGAATTGGGTCACTGTATATTTCGCGCCTCCTACTGCCCTCGAGCGCGCTATCCATGTGCAAACAGCATATTCGTGGCTAAATGTGTACATGCAGGTACAGAATAAAAACACTAAGAAAACATGGCTTTCCTCGCGACATCCACGTGCCGTTTGTCCATGTCGGTGTTCCGCATTCACGTGCAGGAATCAGGTATTGGTATCGTAATCCAAACGCCATATCCGTGGCAAAACATGACAACGCCCGTCATAAAAACGCCAGCTGCTCAACTTTCGAGCCTCATGCCTCGTAGGAAAACCGTCGTCTGCACGCCTCTGTCGACCCTTCTAAAGGCGAAATGGGCGAAGGAGCACCATCATCGGTTTCCGTGCGCCTGCCATCGCCTGGCCGGTACGGCAGTAGCTGGACGAATGTATCTGAAGCCTCCAAGAACGCACCGTCCCGTCGTGTGCGCGGAGTGATGGGCGAGACATTGTCGCTGTGCAGCCGGCCACTCACCAGTGACACCTCAGACGAAGAGATGGTGCATGGCGGTTCGTGTACCGTGGGTGACGCATGTTGCGCACCGCTCGGATCTACTCCATTGTATATCCTTTCGCGTACCATCATGGACTCTTTCTCTGTCAGCTGGCGCCCATCTGCTTCCTGTCGGACCGGCATGTCACCGAGCATCTCGTAGATCTGGCGTTCTGTACTGTCGGCTTCGTTGACACCCATTGAACCCTTCTCTTGCGCACTGGAACCCACTTCGGAATGCACAGACGGACCGCCGGGTAATTCGGCTTTGGGAAAGACGGTCCCTCTGTCTGCGCTGTCTCGTATCGGCCAAGTAGGAGGCTCTTCCGGATTAGGCGGATCCGTCTCAGCAGCTGCAGCTGTAACTTCCGCTTCGTATTTTGCCTTAATTGCCTCCAAGCTGCGCTGATGCCGCCGACGCCAAAACCACCATCCAATAGCGCACACGACCAGCGCAAAGAAAAATCCCCCTCCCACTGCAATGCCAATGATTGCTGCAAAAGACAAAGGCTTCTTTTTGGGAGACGTTGATTGCTCAAGCGAGTAGTCAGGGGAGACAATTGGAAGTATTTGTGGCGCTTTGCCAAATGTCCAGTCGATGGCGGATAGTGTGAAGTTCTCGCGCTCCCAATCCACGGTCAGGTAGGCTTCCTGCAGAAATGTCCTGCCGAGAACCCACTCTCGTGACTCGTTGCCTCGTCGAATCGGAAAGTATCTCGTATTCTCCTGCAATCCTCTGTACGGCGGAGAAGCCTCTAGATCGAAGGCAGCGTATGGCAAGGTGATCTGCACAGTGGCGTCGGAGCTGTATTTCTGGCCGAGAGTGAAAGTCACTGTGGGATTCTGAGATAAGAGGCTCTTGTGAAGAGGATCGTCCACAAGGTAGAGATCGGTGGCTTCGTCATGCTGCAATCCAAATGCGTCTTCGAAGGCTTGGCATATTTCGAATGGCAGATACAATTCTGCGATGGTCGAGTCGATATACATATCAACATCGTCACGCTTCAGCAGATCAATGTCCTTCTCCTGCGCAGTGTTTGCAGTAAGACCGACGACACCCACAACCAAGTCGCGCTCGTTGTCCGGTGCAAAAATGAAGGTAAGGTCGTTTGGGATAAAGCGAGAGGCATCGTAGCCACCAAGCGTAAGGCTTGCGAGGATGGTCTGGTCACCTGCACTCACAAGTCAGTGAAACTCCCGCAGCGGGCGGTAGCATCTTACGGTACTGGGCACCAGCTGTGTAGCCAAAGGACAGACTGGGAATGCTCTTCTGCTTGAATAGATTCGTCAGGTAACTGGGAACAGGATCTTCAAAGACAGAGAAATTCGTGGGCTTCAGATGTAGGCCGATGTGACCGAGCCAGAAGTTGGCTGTGACCAGTGTACCAACTGTAGTATTCTCTACATGTGGACCTTGGTCACCCCTCAACCCCAGCCCCACCGAGTCGAATCCATACAGCCCATTGCCGAGCAGCCCCAGGTACTTTTCGATCCACAGCTGGTAGAAGCCCTTCTGTTGCCAGGTCGTCGAGTCGCTGCTGTTGTACAGACCGCCGCGGCTTTCCTCGCAGCTTGAGTCGAAGACGTTGCACTCTGTGATGGCCCCGGTGGTGGGATCGGTAATGTTCGCGACGCAGGCCATGCGGTTGATAGCCCATATTTGCTGGCTGGCTGTAGAAACCAGAACCCTCACGCTTGTCCCGGGGTCTCCTACTTTTAGACTAAACGTGTTCCATGCGCCGTCAATTCCCATCCAACTCTGGTCCGGCTGAACTGAGACGGGTGCTGGAACGGATGCGACACCAGGCAGCAGATGGAAATTTGGCGTGCTGGTGATATTCCTCTGTACATATCCGGCAGCGAGACAGGGCAGTAGCAGTGTGACGGAGCACAAGGCGCATATTATCGTGAGGAAGCCGCGATGGCTTCGCAAAGGGACCATGTTCCGTGACTAAGCGGCTTGCGGAAGGGTGCGACGAGGGCCACTCAACCACGACGATTTGCAGCGAGCAGCATCACCGGGCGACATTGTCTATCCCCGCCAACGCCTCGAGGGGAGAGAAGGAGAAAGAAAGCGAGTACAATCCGCAAAAGCACTCTCACGAGTTGAACCAAATTGGCCCGACCCCGGCAACTCAGCCGAGCAGGTCAAGGCATATATTGCACAAAATGCTCTAACAAAGTTTGCCCCTTGGCCACGGCCACGGCTCCTTTTTGACGTCGAGCACCCGCCCTATTCGCTGCCGCTTGCGATAACACCTTGTGCGGGAACGCCGCAACCGTCGGCCTCGTTGCGGGCGCGCTGTCGTGCGCCTCCATCGTGATGCCGCCACGGATAGAGACCTGTCCCCAACTCCGTGAGACGGTCGTTCTTCTCCCGTCGCTTTCAACCGGCATTCTTCCGCAGCATCGTAAATGAACGCAGATGACTGCCGTGGGCGCAGCCTTGAGGCACCCGACCCCTCGTTTCACCCATACAGCCATTACCATCCGTTCGCGCAATCTGGGGTGGCCTCTGCGCATCTTACAGGCTGCGTCGAGGCGACGGGCTTTGGCCAGCATTGCGCCTCCATCATCGATCCGCGACGCCAGCTCCGGACTCCCACAGCGCTCTGACTGCAGGTCTGCAACGGGGAATTCTGGATCCTGTAAGCGACCCACTCGCCCCATGGTTGCTTTTGCCAGAACTGCAGATCTTTGCGCTTGTCCCAGAATTTCTACGCGATCGGCATACTCAACACAATCAGCAACGAACACTCAAGTGGCAAGCCGGGGTGCGTGGTTCCATAGTGCTGGCCGGAGGCCTCGCTCATGCTGCACCTCACCTGCATCATGCAAACGTGGCGTCGCAACTTCCGTCAGAGCCGCAAGATAAGGGTGTCACAATAGACGTGCAATCAAACAGAGTTCATGGCAGCTGTAAGGAACACAAAGGGATGTCTGTTGTGGTACAGGTACGCGTCAAGGCGTATCGCACTGACTCGCACACCTGTAAGCAACTGTCCATGCCGAAGGAGGCAGCCCAGGCACGTTAGCACCTGCAACCCCACAGTTCAGGGGAGTCTACCATCACCAGGAGACATACGCATCGGAACAACCGCCAGTCGGACTTGATGCAAGAAACGGCCAAATTGACTATGCTCTGCGAGCCAAGGCTATGTCGTTGGTGTTCTACTGCTCTTCACGTGCGCCTAGACTCTTGTCTTGTCCGAACCTGGACGGCAAGAGAACAAGCAGATGTCGGACTACGCGCAGTCTAGCTCCCTGCTGCGCTGATCCTCCGATAGGCATGCATGTCTCTAGTCGGGACACTTGCCAGACGGTGCCGCCAGTAGGCCCCAAAACGCGCTCGACCCGCTCACCCAAATTGTCTCTACTGCACGTTTGTATGTCCATTCTTTTCCTGGTACGACTTGCAGGTCACGACGCTCGCTACCCATAGACTGTCTGCGTGAGCAGCACTCTATAGCTCGCATGTTCCCATATCACTCGCTTGTCGCCTTATGCCTCGCTTCGTCTGCAGTGGGAGCCGTGTTCCATCGTCGCGGTAGCGCGAACCAGTCGGGTAACAACAAACTTCATATGCCTAGGCTTCGTATCGCTGCTTGCTGACGAAGCGATCAAGTGCCTTATTTCAATCTCACTCGCACAAGGCCTTTGCCTGCGTCTCCAATAAGATATATAGAAACACTCGTCGTCACCCCTTCGGAGGTCCGGTTGCAAAGCGCCTCCAGCTCCATAGTAGGAGTGTCCAGCGAGCATGAGGTTCTACAACCAACCGACAAGACCAAATTTGAACCACCAAGCCCATCCAATTCCTCATACTCCACATTCTCAATAACAGATGGCATCATTAGTACAACACTGCCAACTTCCGCCGATGTTTCTTCTACAGCTTCAGACATAACACCTTTCCCCACCAATTCTACTACACAGTCCACCACGCGCACTCCTAATGCAACATGTACTGTCAACATACCCAGCGCTAGCCTATATTACTGGTTCAAACCGACCTACAGCCATGTTGTAGCGACTTTGACGACTGCGGCGTCAAGCTTCACGGACGCTCAATCGTATATGCTTGTACCGCATACAACTACATTTGACGCAGCCAGTGCCTTGCAGTCAGATTTCGTCTGTACCTATACCGAGTCGTACTACCCCGAGTTTGACTTCACACTGACAATGTGCGAGGAATATACGGTAATCCCCACAGCTGCTACTACGTCTGTCATCTACAGATCAGATGGATATTCACCATTTCCTTCCAATGGTGTTATACCTGTTTCAGATGTTAGGTTATACGACTTGTATCTTCCGGATTCGTTTCCATCGGCAACGGCCATTGTAACATTTGCGCCAAACGTCACCCGAGTTCAAACGTCTGCTACACCTTTCGTCTACTTCACTGCTTATGAGGTTGAGACTAGTAACAAGACGGAAACAATACAGCTTCCATCTGCCCAAGCTCATCCCTACTGGCTGAGAGCTCTTGAGGATAAAGATACCGCGACTGGCCCGCTCCCACAAGGATTCCTCGAGCAAGTACCACATTCGGCATGCGACATTGGACAGCTTCAGGCTGATGTGACTGTTCTTATTATCGTCGATTTGTACTATTATAACCTACCGAACCTTGAACCAGCCCTCATTCACTTCAAATCGTCCGTTCTTGGGTTTGAGGATCCACCCTTTGTCGTGAACGACTGGGGCGTAGGCATATCGACGGCTGTCCCGATTACAGTCGCTGACTGGAGCATCCCCATGGACCCCAAGCCTACGGCTGCTAGTTTCAGGCCAAATCATCTTCCTGAACTAGTTCCTACAACGCGTATACGTGGTGTCCCCATGCAGCCTAGCGTCCCACAGTCACATCCACCGCCAGTATTGACGATCGGTTCCTCAATAATAACAGCACAGGTTACTCAAAACAAGGCCGACTCTGGCCTCACCTTTGTTATTTCCGGCCAAACATTACTTCCTGGCGGGGCCGGCGTGAGTTTCTCAGGAAATTCAATTTCGCTGGAGCCTTCTGGGGGTGTTGTGGTCATCAACGGGGTGTCGTCGACGATAAAAACTCAGGCTGTACCGGCTTCCACGCCACCTGCCATCACAGTTGGAAATGATGTACTCTCCCCTCTTCCTGATCCCCCCAAATTCATCATTGGGGGTCAAACACTTAGCCCAGGAGGCCCAGCCATCACTGCGTCTGGCACCACAATATCTTTAGCGCCTTTCGCATCTTTCTTTATCGCGAATGGCGCCACGTCCGTCATCGCAGATGCCATGAATCCTACTATCACTGTAGGCGGTAGTACTTTCAGCCCTCTTCCTCGTTCATCCGCCGCGTCTTTTGCTGCTGGTGGTCAGATCTTGGCACCTGGTAGCCCGGCCATCACCATCTCGGATACAATTTTATCACTAGGGCCTTCCGCGTCCTTTATAATCGTCAACGGCGCTACTTCGACGCTTGAGCTTCCTACCCTTCCGGCAAATCCTCCTTCCATCACTATCGGAAATGAGATATTCAGTGCCCTTCCAGAATTTTCCGAGACAGCATTCGTCCTTGCCGACCAGACACTGGTTGCTGGTGGCCCGGAAATAGTAATCTCGGGCACGACGTTGTCTTTAGCCTCATCTGCTTCCTTCGTTGTGGTAAACGGTGCCACGTCAACATTGACAAATCCCGCCGCTCCACATATCACTACGCCTCCCTTGACAATCGGGGGTGTAGTTTTCAGATCATTGCCTGGAACCGGGACCGCATACCTGATCGGATCAGTGCTGCTTACTGCCGGTGGTTCAATAGTCGTGTCGGGGGTGATCATCTCGCTTGCCACTAGAGCTACAGCTCTGGTCATCAATGGGCAAACAAGTCTCATTTCCCCTCAAATTCAGCCTGCAATTACCAACCCGCCCATACTCACTATTGGTACCGAGACATACACTGCCATGTCTGGAAGCGGCACGACCTTTGTTATCGGAACAGAGATTTTAACGCCTGGCGGCACGATCACTTTTGAAGGAACGACTATTAGTCTCGCCGTTAGTGCTACAGAGTTGATATATGGAAGTTCAGGTCGCAGCACCACAACAGCGCTATTCCCGGCGACCACTACGCGAAGTCAAAGCACCGCCCATACTTCAGGAGCGAGCACCCGAGCGGGTGGATTCAACAGACAGGCATCGGCGACAGGTCAAAACGAAGGCGCGGCAACGCTATCGCTATCGAGCAGACATATGTGTATTTTGCTTGCCATCTTCGCCTTTTTGTGTTCGTTCCTAGTATGAGTATGAAGCGTCTGTTTTTGGTATCTGATCTGCGTTACGCCACCATGGTCACTGCATGGGCATTTGTTAGGGATGCTGGTTGTTGATACCATGAGGTACAGCACACGGGCGAAATGTGTAATTTACCAGGGGCCCTCCGAGTTGAATCGTCCGCGACACCTGCATTTGAAAAACGCTGGTAATCTCATACAAGTAACATTAGGCCGGCGCCCTTTGATGGGGTGTTGCATCGCTACATCGAAGACAGAGAGGCTGTCTTACTGATCTGAACCGCTCTTATAATCGAGAAAAATCGAACTGAACGAGGGGAATTGAGCAAGTTTAACAATACTCTACCAGTACTTAAAGCTAGACAAATCCCCAGAGGAACGCGGAGGTAGAGCGTATTGCTGCGCAGGATGCGTCATTAGCGTTGTGCAGACAAAGTGCGTCACAGTATGGCCAACGGCCGCCACGAGCCCCAACACTCCGCCGCTACCACGAACAATAACAACGCATCTTAGCGACGCCCATCATTTACTGTAAGCGCTTCCTCCTTGCCGCCTCGGGCGTCAAAAAAGCGAACGCCGCATTCCCTTCGACGAGCAGGAAAGTCGCGGTTCGATTTGACACATACATAGCCGGTGGGAGTAGTATTGCTCAATTCGAAACAATCACAACGTCAGTAGTCGGACGAAAAACAACCAGTAGCGGACAGCTTGGTGTTTGAGGAGGGCTCCGGATGCTCAAAATATCGCCACAATCTTGGCAGGCACAGGCCCGCAATCTCCCCCACTAAGGATTCGTTTCATATCATCGCGCAGAAGAACCGTTTACGGAATAACTCGCCCCACCATACACCGCGAACCGAGGCTTCTTCTCCTTCGCAGTGCAGATTCTAGAAGACTTGATCATCGAAAGGAGATTCATTTCACACGAATTGTGGGACGAAGGATGAAGAGCAGGGAAAAGGCTGGAAAGAGGGATTTCGATTGAGGCCCAACAGAGGAGAATCACAATCAGAAGTTCCAACGCCAACAGCGGGAAACATGACACTGAGCAAACAATCAACTGAGAACACGTCCATGCGCTGTGGAGAGTGGCATGAGCTGAGGCGCCTCAACGCATAACGTTTCGTTTAACGCTGAGGAACGTTGACGGCTTTCAACCGTTCAAGCCTTTTCGATATGGTCTCATACTCCCGACAATACCCTCCGTCATTCGACGCTCAGAATCTCATGCAGGCCACTCCTAGGCACACGCATCGAAGCGACGCCTCTGAATCTCCATGGCAATAAATCATCACATATTATGGGGCGTGGGATCGGAGAAAGCCTCAATTCAACGTTCTGCGGCAACTAAACGAAGCCACACTTCCGCTTGCAGCACTAGTGCGGCGCGGGATAGATTGACAGGTGCTTGGCATCAATCCACAAACCCGGGTTTCATGTCGTTGGCGTTGTCAGGATTCTGTCAGGAACCGCACTAATCTTGTCAGGGCGCGAACGTGCCGTGCAGGTAGAGACAGTATAAGAGATGCGACTGCCATCCTCCAGTTGAAGGGTATCAAGCTTGACGCTGACACTCATTTTCATACGCTCTTTAGCATCCACTCACTTTCAATCCATTCGTCTATCTTTCATTCGTTCACATTCTATCTTTGAAGATACTTTCAACTTTTTCAACTCAACCAACCAACAACACACCAATCATCACCATGTTCACCAAAACCGCTATCGTCCTGGCTGCTGCCAACCTCGCTGCTGCGCACACGACCTTCCAGAGCTTCGTCATTGACGGAAAGGACCAAGGCCAACACTTTGCTGTCCAGACTCCCTCCAACGGCAACAACCCCATCCTCGATGTTACCTCCACTGCTATGATCTGCAACGGTGGCAAGGCTACCTCCGACCAGGTCGAGGTCGCCGCTGGCTCCACCATTGGCATGCAGTGGCACCACAACGACCCGGCCTCTGCCGGTGACGGTGACGACCCGATCGCTGCCTCCCACAAGGGACCCGTCATGGTCTATATTGCTAAGGCCGACACCAACGGCGAGGGTGCCGTCTGGCAAAAGATCTGGGAGGACGGTCTTACCGGCGACAAGTGGGGTGTCGACAACTTCATCGCCAACAAGGGTCTCATCTCAATTGACCTCCCCGACCTTGAGGCAGGTGACTACCTCATCCGCCCCGAGATGATCGGTCTCCACGAGGCCAGCGCCTTGGGCAAGGCCCAGTTCTACAACGGCTGCGGTCAAATCAAGGTCACTGGCAGCGGAAGCGCTTCGCTCCCTGCCGAGGGTGTCGACATGACCAAGGCTTACAAGGCGACCGACCCCGGTGTCATGTTCAACATCTACGGTGGCGCCACCGACTACACCATCCCCGGTCCCGCTGTCTGGGACGGTGCCTCATCCGGCAGCTCTCCTTCCACCCCAGCCGCCCCCTCTTCGTCTGCTCCTGCCGCTACCCCTACCAAGGAGGCTGAGCCATCTACCCCCTCTGCCACTGAGCCCGCCTCTACTCCTTCCGCCGCTCCCTCCGCCGCTCCTTCCGCCGCTCCTTCCGCCGCTCCTTCCGCTGCCCCCTCTACTCCTTCCACTGGCAGCGGCTCTGCCCTCCCCGAGACCTTCACCATTGAGGAGTTCATCCAGTGGCTCAAGACCGCCACTGGCACCTCCTCCAAGGCTCGCCGCCACGCCCGCGCTTTCCACTTCTAAGCGAACACTTCTCTCGCGCATGTTTGAAGGTTGCATGTCGGCTTAGCATTGCATGATATGGTGTTCGGAACATCATTTGTTGGTTCTTTTGAGAGTATTCTTTACGGGATGGGAATGACCCATCTACTTCTTCTACCCAGCTGCTAGATCAGCGACCATTTTTGAAATGTAAATATAGCATTCATGACGAATGGAATTTGAAAATTCTAGTGCAATCTCGCTTCTGGGTCCTGTGATGTGTTCAACAAGTTACCAAGAATCGAGACTATAGGTGATACAGCGCCCCAAGTGCCGCATAGCCATCCCGAAGTCAAAGTTCTTTTACCCAATCCTCAGCACCTCAAACCGCTCATCCATGTTCCCACACAAGCGCAATCTACTCCAGCTTTCTGGTCTGCGATGAGGATCCCACTTCACAAGCCACTTCTCGGAGCTCTCCAGCCCACACAGCTAGAACCCAGACACCAAAGGCGGTGGACGGGTAACCGACTTGCAGAACGGGTGGGTAGAGGATGCACCAGGGTCTGGTGCAGTGTGCAAGAGCCCGAGGAAATCTAGCTTGGGGTCTGAGAAGGCTGTCATGATGATGCCGCCTTGTGTGCTTGAAGAAGAGGGTATCGACACGGTGCTGTCTACTTGATGTGAGACTGCTGTGCCGCAGCGGTGCAGCCATGGCATTGCTGTTGCATGCCGGACTGCGCACTTTGATTAATCGGCATCACGAAGCGACTTGTGTGCCCCGTCTTAAATTGCGGTACCATACATTAGCACATGCAGAAAAGAAAGGTTGTAGGCGCGGGAATGTTGCTGAAGCCGCGGCTGCCCCTCGGAGGGCCTCACCAGCACCCCTCGTCCGCCGTCTCCAAGCGAACGCCACAGTAGTCACTACTCCCAAATGCGCAATCTCTCTCATCAAGCCTCTTCACCCTCCACAGAACATGTCAAGCAAGCGCAACAAGTGTCGTCAAAATACTCGTCTGACCCCAAGCCACCCGTGCCAAATAAGCTTCGTCCAAGCGCTCTTGGCGAGAAAAGGCCCGGGAATGTCGCGTCGCAAATTTCGGCTGTCACCTATCGCGAACTTCCTATGCCGTACTAGCAGCAGTCTCGAGTACCCTTGCCAAGTGGCCACACCAACTGATAAGCAACGACAAGCTTCTACTGCAGTTAATTTATTCTACGGTCTTGGTTCGAGATGCTTTTCCGAGACTGTGCAAACTAGTGGCCGTAGGATTTCGATGTCGCTGGGAAGCTGGATCTGATGCGGAAGGCAAGTCCATCGTGCTCGCCAACTCGAGGCAAAGGACTGCTTGAGTTTACAAACATTCCTGGCCACTGCAGCACACATGGAGACGGGACGAAGGTGACGAAGGACTCTACAACCATGACAGCTGTATCTGCTTTCTTGTAGCAGTTCGTGCCGCACAGCGACGGTTCAGACGCGATGTCCGGGTGGTTTCCCAGAAAGGCAGGCGCAACTTTGGATGCAGAACAATCTTCTTAGAACGTTAACGCTATCCAAGACACGGCGGTTCCGAAGATGTTCTGATAGGTGGACATGGACCCATGCCCCAGAAAAGGCGATTGTTCACGGTCATCTGAGATGGAACTAATGTACTACCGCTGCTGAATATTCGTACACCCCCTTGCATTGTCTGGCGACGCTGCAAGGTCACGGTGCAGGCGCGCTTCAGAAGATACCTGCGCTACTAACTAACTGACTCCGATTCCAATACTTGGCCAAATCGATATCTTGAGCCGGGCTTTAGCTCACGCAAGAAGACGAATGCAGCGGGACAACCATGTCAATGACCAGTGAATATCGGGAAGGTATCATCAAGATTCAATCGAACCTATCGAACTATGGTGTCTGCTTCTCATGGCATGAGGATAGAGGAGCAATATAGCCCCAGGGTTCGGAGTATAAAAGACTATGAGTCCCTCTGCCTGAGAAAGACAGCTCCTTCAGTCAAACAGCAATACCAAGAAGCCATTCGTTCCATCCCTCCATTTCCGTCACCTCTTTCCTGACTATCAAGTCTATTTTATCCTTCACCATGAAGTTCTCCATCGCAGTCATCGCCGCTTTCGCTGGCTCAGTCCTCGCTCGTCCTTCAACTCTCGCGGAGCGCGTGCAATCTCGTGCTGACGGCACCCGTCGCCACAAGACACAGCCCATGATCAAGGTCGGCTCCGCCTTCAAGGAGCAGGCCAAGTTCATCTCGGGCGATGCCAACACCACAGCCCACGTTGAATACTCATCCAACTGGTCTGGTGCCGTCATCGAAGAGCCTTCTTCTGGATACTTCACCTCCGCCACGGGCCGCTTCACCGTCCCAACGCCCAAGCACGTTGGCTCTGCAGGTACTGAGTCTTCCTCAGCCTGGGTGGGCATTGACGGCGACACATGTGCCAGTGGACTGCTCCAGGCGGGTATCGACTTTACCGTCAGCAGCTCCGGTGCAGTGTCCTACGACGCTTGGTACGAGTGGTACCCCGACTACGCCTACGACTTTTCAAACTTTGCCGTTAGTGCTGGAAACGTCATTCAAGTTGACATCGTCGCCACCTCAACCACCCGCGGCACCGTCAAGCTCACCAATGTCAGCACGGGCAAGAGCGTCAGCCAGACTCTGAGCGCACCCCGCGGTTCCGTCTTGTGCCGTCAGAACGCCGAGTGGATCGTCGAGGACTTTGAGTCTGGCGGCAGCTTGGTTGCGCTGAGTAACTTTGGCACTGTTGTCTTTACTCAGGCTAGTGCTAGTCTGAGCACTGGTGGCAAGGATACTCTGAGCGATGCTACTATCATTGATCTCAAGCAGGGTAGCACTGTTTACACTGATGTCGCTATCAACAGTGGATCGCAGGTCACTGTCAAGTACATCTAAGCCAGATTTTGTGAGAGGATTGAGGGAGAGATGGGGTGGTTGGAGGAGGATTGAAAATTGGTTTCCGGAATTTTGGTGCTGTTGTTGGAATGAGATAGACTTGGTAGAGGTTATGAATTTTATGAAAGTTATGAAGATTACTGCTGAGAATCCTTTTTTGCGCTGTGTTCATTGGTGACGGTTGAAGAGACCAAGGCTATGAGCAGAATGGTTCCTTCGGTTTCTTCCGCGTATAGAAGCGGATTACACATGCACATCCTCAATGAGTGCGCTCTCCTAATGGAATGAAAGCAGTAGACGTGGGCCTTGGTGTCAATGAGATGCGGGAATACATGCGACCTGAAAGATGAAGAAGTGATTCCAGCTGACAGACTGGATGCGACTTGCGTAACCTACGAGATTGAACTCAACTGGGCACGGAGTAACGGTTCTATTTAACTCTAAAGTCGATTGAGATTGATAGCTTACCCTTGAAAATTTCCCTCGAAGCGGATCTGCCACGCTCCTTGACCAGTGGCAATGATACCATCAAGACACTCAGCACACGCGTCTTTTCTTTCACCTCTCTCTTTCTCTCTCTCCCTCTCTCCAGTCACAATGTCCGAGATAAACACACCAATTAAAGCCCACGCTGCGTCTAAACCCCGGCAATACATCAACGACGTTACAGTCGCAACTTAGCAACAAAATCTCACCGTCGCAGCCACGTCATCGCAATACGCTTGCACAGCACAAAACGCTCTCTATCTTTCCCGAAGTTGTCGCGAAACCAAAAAAAACGGCCCATTCCCGGGCTTAGGGATGCGAGGAATTTTTCTCGCTCTCCCTTTCTCGTTTGCTTGGCTCGGGCAGACTTGCCTGAATGCGTTATCGCTTATCTTTCTTGCGGTGGTGGTGCGCGCGTTGCTGACTTTTAACGGGCCGTTCGCGCCCCCCCCCCCCTCCCTTCTTTCTTGGGAAATTGCAAAATTGGGAAGGAAGAGAGATGGGCCTTGGATGTGGACCCTCACTCAGATCCTTGTGGACCGTGTGTGGGTTCGGTGGTAGCCGCTTATACTGGGGCTGGTGCAAGTTTGGTTTATTTCGGAGGTTGGGTGCCGGGGTGGAATTGTGAAGATGCTATGATTGTTGTTGTTGTGGTGATGGTGATGGTAGATGATGGGTTTTCCGTCGAAAAGCCCAGCCTGACAACGCATCGTGACCTACTAGGAAACTGTGCAGGGCATCAAGCACCCCAGATTTTTTGAATGTCGTGAAATAATGTAAACGTCACCACCCCGCCGCGGAGAAGATTCAGTGAGCAAGTGGCTGTGCAGCTGCAGGGAAAAGCTCGAGGCGTGCGCCACATAGATCTGCGCCACGATAGCCTGCATCTGACAACAGGGGTATCGAGCTGAAAAAACAAAACCTTAAATTTCTTCTCCAGGTTAACTGCGTAGCACATGACATTGGCTAGTGTGCAGCGGTAAGGGCATACGCAATTTAGATGGTGAACATGGTCAGACGGGATCGGATGGCTGCGATCTAGATCGTCAACTTGTGCAGGGGGTGAAGGTGGGACATTGCATTCCGTCCCGCTTGCCTTTTCCCTTTCAGGGGCGGGGGCTTGTCAACCCAGGCCATGATTTGAGAATGGTCATTAATTGAGTGTGTGTGTGTGAGAGAGAGAGAGCAAGAGAGAGCAAGAGAGAGCAGATCTTGTGGGGGATGATCATAGTCGGTGTGCAGTGACCTCACAGATCAGACCGCGGTGTGACTTGGCCATGTCAAAGTGCTCGCTTGCCAGTTCATGACAACGCACGACGCTCTTGATGCCGTGTGCAGGTTGTACGTGTACTACAGTGTATGCCGCTAAGCGTTGCTCAGGCTGAGCGTTTTGCAATCAAGCCTTGCTTTATCGAGGCGCCACGGAGAAGAGGTCAGCGGTACAGAGACACAAGTACAGCTGTAGTGGATTGACGTAATGAAAGCATCGCTTCCAGCACGATCGCCGGCTCGGCTACGCGCTTGGCAATGTGCTGTGAACTGAATTCGATTCGCATCCCGCGAATCAAACCTCTGCTTTTGCGCCGGCTCGGTAATGCCGTTGTGCCCTTGTCGCGCATCATGGTGCGTCCAGGCTCACATGAAAGCACACGCGTTTCGCATGCAGGTCGATAGCCCCCGGCTGCTGTATAGCCTCCACCACAACAAACGGGCAGCGCGAGATGCAATCCACAGCGGCACATGGTCGATAGCAATTACGGCGCTACGATCGAGGCTTAGGCAGGTGTAGAGTTTAACTTCTGTCAGGGTCCAGATGGCTCGACGCGGTTGGCAGAGAGCTGAAGGTTTTAGCGCAGGAGCACGAGTCGCGCGATAGGGCCGATTTCTGTAGTGGCCGCATGGGCCACGACGTCACACTAGAGGCTGGGTTTACTCCTTGGAATGCGCCCGCAGTCGTCCTGTTTATTTGTATCCGTTGCAGGGAGCCTCCTAATCTTCCTCACCGGGCATCTTCCTTTCGCGACCCCCTCACCTCCGACACAGAGGGTGCACGCGGCTGCCGAATTGCCCATCATGTCGTCTACCGTGAGTCTTTGCTGCCAGCTTTACCGCGTTGCCGCTACGGCTGCGACACCAAAGCACTAGCACGTGCTAACAGTACCATAGGGTGGTGAAGTCGGCAAGGCCACAAAAGAGTCCAACAGCTCCATCTCCAGCTTGGTATCTACTCTTATTCCAACCGCCATCCTCGCCTTTGCTTTCGTGGCCGCGTTTTTCATTGCCCGCAAATATTTCCGCAGAGTGTACGCGCCGAGGACGTACCTCAATCACCTAGGCCAGCAGCGGCAGACGCCAGCGCCGAGTCCGGGCTTGTTTGGATGGATAAAGGATTTCAAGAACCTCAAGGATGAATACATTCTGGACCACCAGTCTATCGACGGCTACCTCTTCGTCCGCTTCTTCAAGGTCCTGATCGTCATTAGCTTTTTGGGCTGTCTGATCACATGGCCCGTCTTGTTCCCCGTCAATGCCACGGGTGGTGCCGGCCAGGAGCAGCTCGATCTCCTCTCCATGAGTAACATCGATCCCAGTGGTACCAATGTCAACCGCTACTATGCTCACGCTGCCATCTCTTGCATCTTCCTCGGATTGGTCATGGTCATCATTGGCCGCGAGTCTTTCTTCGTAGTCAATCTCCGCCAGGCATACCGCCGTTCGCCATGGGGAGCCAGTCGCTTGTCTTCGCGCACCATTCTGTTCACCAACGTCCCCAAGACGCTTTCCCAGTCGGCCCTCTTCGACATGTTCCCTGGTGTCAAGCACGCGTGGGTTGCCTCCAACACCAAGGAGCTGGATGAACTCGTCGAGGACCGCGACGACACTGCCATGAAGCTGGAAACCGCCGAGGTTGAGCTGCTGACAAACGCGAACCAGAACCGCCTCAAGGCCGAGAAGGGCAAGAAGCACTATGTAGCTGCAGACGTGAATGACGGCTCCAAGTGGATTGACCCCAAGAAGCGCCCGACTCACAAGCTCAAGTTCTTGATCGGCAAGAAAGTCGACACCATTGAATACGGCCGTTCGCACCTCGCAGAGCTCATCCCCAAGATCACCGAGGAGCAGGACAAGCACTGGAATGGCCAGGGCGAGCTTGTTGGCGCCGTCTTCATTGAATTCGACACCCAGAAACACGCTCAAGACGCCTGGCAAATGATGCAATCGAGGAAGACGCGGCCGGACAAGAGCCTCAAGGCCCGCCAACTCGGTGTTGCCCCTCAGGAAGTCGTATGGGGTAATCTGCGCATCAAGCCTGCGGAGCACTTTGTCCGCTGGGCTCTCGCTACTGGTTTTATCACTGTCATGATCATATTCTTCGCCATTCCAGGTATGTCCAACATGTCAGCTTTGCAGTGTCCCGCTAACCATGCACAGTTGCCTTTGTCGGTCTCATTTCCAACATCAACTACCTGGCCGACCGTTTCACATGGCTTGAATGGATCCTGGACATACCCGATGTCATCCTCGGTGTAGTCACAGGTCTTTTGCCCGCCGTGCTTCTTGCCGTTCTCATGGCCCTTGTCCCCATCGTGTGCCGTCTGATGGCCAAGCTCGCTGGATACGTTACGTACAGCCAGATCGAGCTGAAGACGCAAAACTGGTACTTTGCCTTCCAGGTCGTTCAAGTCTTCCTCGTGGCTACTATGTCTAGCGCCATCACCTCTGCCATCAACCAAATCCTCGACAACCCGGGCAGCGTTCTCACGCTCCTGTCGACAAGCTTGCCCAAGGCCTCCAACTTCTACATCAGCTACTTCATCCTATTGGGTCTGTCGTCGGCTGCCAGTACCCTCCTGAATATTGGCGGTTTCGTCGTCGTCGTCCTCCTCGGACGCATCCTCCCCGGCAAGACACCCCGCAAGATCTTCGACAAGCTCACCAAGCTCTCCGCTCCTTCGTGGGGATCCGAGTTCCCCAAGTGGATCAACTTGGGTGTCATCGCCATCACCTACTCTGGCATCGCTCCCCTCATCCTTGGTTTCGCCACCGTCGGCTTCTCCCTCATCTACATCGCCTTCAGGTACAACTTCCTCTACGTATACGAGACCAACCTGGATACCAAGGGTGAGGCCTACCAAAAGGCCCTCCGCCAGCTGCTCACGGGCGTGTACCTCTCCGAGATCTGCCTCATCGGCCTCTTCGCCATTGCCACGGGTAAGAACATCCAAGCCGTCGGCCCGCTAGCCATTATGTGCATCCTCCTCTTCCTCACCATCGTCTTCCAATTCAGCATGAAGTTTGCCCTCAAGCACGAAGAAGCGCGCCTCGCCTACACCGATCCAACACCCACCCACAACAACAACAACAACAACAACAACAACGGCATGCTGCACGACGAAGAAGATGGCATGATGCGCGCCCAAAACGGCGAGAAATTGCACACCACGGCCTCGTCAACAACCCACCAGCCCAAACCCACGCACATGCCCATGTTCCTGCGCAATATCCTCAACCCCCAGAAACACTCGATCCACGCGCTCTCCGCCTCGCTCGACCAGTTCTACCACTCCCCGCAGGAGCCTCTCCCGCTCGAGATCCAAAAGCGCGCCTTTTTCAACCCGTCCGTCACGTCGCCCACGCCTGTGATTTGGATTGTCAAGGACGACATGGGTATCAGCACCATGGAGATTCGCGATACGCAGAAGATTGTTCCCGACCTTGTGGTTACGGATGAGCAGGCGACGTTTAATGAGAAGGGCAAGGTGTATTGGCATGGTGTTGAGGATGGGATGAGTAAGGAGGCTCCGGTCTTTGACGAGAAGGTCCTTTACTAGACTATTACGTGTCTCTTTGACTTTGTGGGTTTTGTGGATGAGGGTGGATGGGTGGAATGGGATTTTGGAGTTCGATACCCTAGCTTTTTCCTTCTCTTTCTGTTGTTTAGGTACGAGAGTTTGTCCTGATGTTGAAGTTTATTTCATGAGTGAGAGAGTGTAAAGCAGTCTAGTAGTACGTAATAATGCAAGCCATGAATCGCATCACCAGTTTGTCCAAAAGGGGAAAAGTAAAACGTGTAGTGGTGATTTCATCATTCTCATCTCGTATTAAGCCAAGTAACATATCCATACCAATGCTCAAACAAGACAGAGGGCAATAAAGCTACGTCAATCGAAACGCCGCACTCTCCCCTTCAAATGCCACGATGCTTCCTCCAACCTTCTTCGCGTCGCCATAGTACTTGATGCGGTACGTGCCGGCTTCGGGTCCCGTCAAGCCTGTATCCCAAGTAATGGTGACATCACTTGTGCCAGTAAGCCCATTGACACGCTTCCACTGGTATACCAACTCCCAGTCCTCATCATTCTTGACCTGAGCCCATGTGCCATCCGAACCCTGCTTCTCGATAGCAGCAAAAGTGCCTTCGAGACGGAGGTTGTTGCGGGGATTAGCGCCGACAAAAGTGGCCGTTACACTGGAACCGCGCGCGTAGCTGGCGAGGACATCTTTTGTCACTTGGCCGAACGAGCGGCCGAGGCCAGCGCCGTCGAAGACTACGCCTGTGATGAGCGAGATGCTGTTGTCGCGGTTGTCGGGAGGGGATGGGCCTGGGGCAGGGGGGCTTGTAGCTTCATCGGCGATGTAGGGGAGGTAGCTAAGGGTGGCGTTGATGAAGGCTTGGAGCGTATGTTGGCCGTAGAGGGTGGATGCGCCTTCATAGCGCTGAATGCCATACTCTTCCTCGGTGGTAATGTAGTGGGTGTAGGTGTTTGCGGGACCACCCAGCACGACGATGGGGGAAGAGGCAATGTCTGATGAGACTACGGAGTTGTGCACTGCCTCGCGCCAGCGGCGGCCGGACATGGTCGTGGCTTCACCAGGAGAAACGATGATGACGAATTGACCAACGCGAAGAACTTGGATGTCGACAATGTTGGGAGACCATAGATAGGGTGTGTTGGCCTCACCGACGTTCAGTAAGACGGGCTTTGGCCATTGGCAAGCTTTTTGCTCTGCACTTGGAGGAGCAATGGCGCTGCCGACAATATTCCAGAATGGGTTCTCAGGCGCGCCCGGGTCGTTTTGGACAAAGTCGAATGCGCCAGGCCCGTCAGTCGTTCCAGCGGCGAAGGAGTTACCCATTGCGGCGGGGCATGTCTTTGCCACGGACCCGTTGCTGAGTGTGAAGCTGAAGTCGGAGAAGTCGACAAAGGTATGGAAAGAGCGAACGTTGCCAGAGATGGGGGTGAAGTCGGCCGAAGTGTAGATGCTCCTGGCACCGTCCGATTGGCGCTTGCCAATCTCGTAGCAGGACTTGTGGCCGCCATCATTCAGGCCAAAGTAGGGGCCGCGGCCATGGCAGTCCTGGCTCCTGCCTGCGCATGTGCTGTCGTTGAGTCTGCACTGTTGGTTGGATCCATCTTCACAATAGGCACCGAGGACGTTGGGTGTCGTGTCACCGACGTTGGCCTGCGAGAAGCCTGCGACAAAGCCGTCGGCAGCATTTGCTTGGTCGGCGGCTGCCTCCATGTGCTGCTCTAGGAGGTAGGCAGCCACGCCCTTGTTGTCTCCAGCAATGAGCGTCTGGTTACCAAGCAGACTCGTGCCATGGACGGGGAACCAGTTCAAGACGCCAATGTTCTTTCCGTCACTGGCTCTTGTGAACTTGAGCAGGGTCATGGTCTTGTCCACACTGTCTGTGTAGCGGTCGCGCTCGGCCTGTGGGTTGGCGAGATATGCAAAAAGACTGCGGTTGATGTTGGCATCCTCGATGTTTGCGCTGCCAGCACTGACGGTGCCGAGGGTGAGTCCTTGGTGTGCTCTTTTGATGGAGAGGAGGGTCCCGTCGACGATGGCTTGGTAGCTCTGCTTGTCGAAGCCCAAACTGGTGATTTGCGGGAGAAGATAGTTCAGCCAGGCACCCGGGCCAGCATGGCTGTGGGTGCCTGTCACGGCGACGTTGTTCTTTCCGTAGACGGAGTACTCGGAGCCCATGGCCTGCAGCCCTTCCAGGATACCATTGCGAATGGCCGTGTCTCCAGACTGCGTGTCTAGCACAAGGTACACGAACCGTTCGCTGGCCTTGCTCGGGCTGCCGACGATGAAGGCGCGGGAGTAGAGGCGTTGGCGCAGTCCGGTGCCTGTTTGCGACGAGTTGGCATAGCCCATCAGGTTGAGCTCGACAACGGGCCTGGGACGGGGTGGTCAGCGGGGCCGCGCAGGCGGTGTCTCATGTCCATACCCAGTGATATCCGCCTTGCCAACGCCGATGAGGTACGAAGACGCGTCTTCGGCGGCGGCGGCGGCGGCGGCGGCGCCACCGTCCTGCTTCTCGCTGAAGAAGGAGTCCTGCTGGGCGCCATTGTACGTCTGGTCGAGGCGGGCATGCCAGAAGTCGACCGAGGGGAATCCCAGGTTGACGACGAGCTGCCCGATGATCAAAGAGGCGATGAGGGCAGCCCCCAGAGCAACGGCGATGTGCGAGCGCGCCATGGTCGCGAAAAGAGGTCGGCGGCGGGAGTGTGCGGAAGAGATGGAACAGCAGCACGGCGGCGGCGAGGGCGGCAGCAGGTATTTGTACGCTCCGGCTGGCACATGAAGGCGTAGGACGGTCGAATGCGCTCAACCTCGCACACGCAGTTTCCAAGGCTTGCAGTCTGCTCCCTTGGTCACCACCGGTCCCCCGAAGCTGTCAGGGTCGCGCGCACGCACATGCATGACGTTGCGGGGTTCCTGGCCCCGTGGTTGGTGGGGAGGGCGGCCAGGGCGGCCAGGGCAGACAGGGCGGCCAGGGCGGACAGGCCCCGTAGCCTAAATTTACCGCGTCGCCCTCTCGTTTCGCGACCTCTTTCACCTGCCAATACACCATCGCTACCTCTGCTGCAGGTCGCCTGCAACAATGCCGCTCATCCAGGAATCCTACGACGACCTCCCTTGTACGTGCTATCTATTGCTGCCAGGAACAGCGCCACGTCCGATGCGTGTCGTGCTGGGGAGATTGCGCGCGTGATAACCGGCCGAATTGGCTGCTAACTCGTTACAGATGTAGATACGGAGCTCGATGCTGCAAGCCTGGCTGCTGCAAAGGCCAGCATCGATGCCGACATCAGGGCCGCCGGCGTAGACTGCTCAGACATGCACCCGGCGCTTATACCAGCCGCCGCCAAATACACACCTACCTTTTCCGACTTCATCTCGCGCGAGCATGCGCGCCTCGACGACGACCCCGCCTCCAAGCTATCTGGCGTCGACCTGAAGCGCTACGAAGACGTCGACCCGCCCGAGAACACGACCCCGACCAGCGACGAAGACCGGCCCGAGCTGCTCGAGCGCTGGAACAGGGCGCTGAAGCAGGCCTACACCAGTTCCGAGTATGTCCAAGCCAGGCTGACCCAGCTGGGCCTGTTGGAGAAGTTTGGAAAGAACGCGTGGCTGGTGGCCAACTCGCAGCTGGAGGACATTCTCAAACGCATCGAGGCCGAGTTGGCCGACGTGAGGAAGCAGCAAGAGGAGACGGACATGGCCAGGCGAGCGCAACAAGACAACGCCAGCGGCGAGATCAAGACTCTGGAGGAGACGTGGAGGAAGGGCGTAGGAAGAGTGCTCGAGACAGAAGTCGCGGCTGAGGGTCTTAAGCAGCAGATTATGGACAAGAGGAGAGCAGGCGCCGTCTGAAGTGCTCATTGCGCCGCATCATGATACCCCAATCAAACGATTACATTACCCTTGATGACCCATTTGACCATTCTACGCTGCCAGCAGATGTAGTCTGACAACAACCGACCTGAGCTTTCCTATGATGCTGCACACCAACATGTCTTGGCAGTCAAACACTAGCACGTCCACCCGGAAAGCGCTCTATTCCTGAAATGCGCCTTGTCTAATCTCACTGACTGTATATCTTCCATTCACAGTCTTCTTCCTCTTCCTCTTCCTCTTCCTCTTCCTCTTCCTCTTCCTCTTCCTCTTCC